>RJWJ010001907.1:0-53025 GCA_004363605.1 Indri indri | reverse complement strand
GTTGGAATTGATTCTAATTTTATTCCACTGTGCTTTGAAAAGATACATGGTATCATTTCTATTTTTTTAAAATTTGTTGAGACATGTTTTGTGGCCTAGGGTATTATCAACCTTAGAGAATGTTCCATGAGCTGATGAGAAGAATGTATATTCAGTAGTTGTGGGGTAGAATGTTCTGTAAATGTCTGTTAAGCCCATTTGTTCTAGAATCCTGCTTAAGTCCATGTTTCTTTGTTTATTTTCTGTTTTGGGGATCTGTTCCATTATGTCAGTGGTGTGTTGATGTCCCCACCTATTACAGTACTGTTGTTCATTTTGTTTAGATCAAGTAGGATTTGTTTTATGAATCTGAGCACACCTGTGTTAGGTGCACAGATATTTAGGATTGTTTTGTCTTCTTGTTGAATTATTCCCTTTATTATTATATAATGACCATCTTTGTCTTTCTTTACTTTTGTTGATTTTGAAGTCTATGTTATCTGTTATGAGAATAGCTACACAAGCTTTTTTCAGTTTCCATTAGCATGGAATATTTTTTCCATCCCTTCACCTTAAGTCTGACTTAGTCCTTGTAGGTTAGATGCATTTCCTGGAGACAGCAGATAGTTGACTTGTATTTTTTTATCCATGTATTAAGCCTATGTCTCTTCAGTGGTGAGTTAAAGCCATTCATATTTATTGAAAGTATTGATATGTGGGGTGGATTTCTGTTCATCCTATTATATAGAACTTTATTGCTTTGTTTCTTCTCTTGAGCCATCTGAACTTTAGCTTTTGGATGGTTTTACACTGGTGGGTGTCTATTGTGCTGATCAGTGTATAATGCAGATCTGATTACTTCCTTAGTGCAGGTCTGCTGTTACTAAATTCCCTCAGCAGTTGCTTGTCTGAGAAAGCCTTTCTGTATATAAGACATGTAAGAAACTTACTTTTGCAGATACGGAATTCTAGATGGGCCATTATTCTGTTTGAGAAGACTAAGAATGGGGTCCTAGTCCCTTCTGGACTGTAAGGTCTCAATTGAGAAGTCTGCAGTTAGTGTAACAGGTTTTCCTTTGTAATTTACCTGATGCTTTCACCTTATATTTCATAGGAGTTCCTCTTTCATGTTAACTTTGGCCAATTTGATGACTATATGTTCTGGTAATTGCCTCTTGGTGAATGTCCTAAGAGTCCATTGTGCTTCTAGTATCTGGATGTTCAGATTTCTAGCAAGATGTGGGAAATTTTTGTTAAGAATTCCCTCAAATATTCCCTCAAAGAGGTTTTCCAGAGCTTATGTATTTTCTTTTTCCCCCTCGGGGTTGCCTATAATTCTTATGTTATACCTCTTTATATAATCCCATATTTCTTGTAGGCTTTGTTCATTCCTTTCATTTCTCTGTTCTTTCTCTTTGACTGACTTGTTTAATTCAAAGATGTTGTCTTTTAGCTCTGAGATTTTTTCTTCTGCCTGATTTAGTCTACTCTTAAGGCTTTCCACGAGTTTTATATTTCCTTGAATGAATTTTTCATTTCCAGAAGCTCTGCTTTTTTTTTTTTTAATAATTCTATTTCTTCAGTTAATTTTTTATTCATTTCCTGCATCGTTTTTGTGGTTTCTTTGTGCTGGGTTTCTATTTTTCTCTTGTATTTCATTGAGTTTTCTTACAATCCATATTCAAAATTCTTTATCAGTAATTTCAATATTCTCATTTTGGTTGGTTTCCTTTGGGACGTAGTTATTGTTTTCTTTTTGGGGTGTCCTTTCACTCTGATTTTTCATGTATCCAGAGATCTTTCGCTGATTCCTTCTCATTTAGAGGTGCTTTTGCTTCTTATTTTTGGATTTTTTTCTTGATTAGATAATGGCAGACCCAGTTTAATCTCTGAGACAGTGGGTAGTGCTTGTGGGTGAGACTCAACTATACCCTGTATGCTTCTGCTTTCTTGTCTTGTTGAAATTATGGCACATATCCTAACTGTTGCCCACACTTCCTTTCCCAAACTCTAACACTGGCCTTCTCTCCAATTTACTGTAAAATTAAAACTGTTTAGAGCTACTTTGCACTCTTCATCGAAAATTACTTTTATTTTCATTGTAAAATCTTACCGAAATCGAGCAATTGTTTTTCTTATTATATGGATGAAATCCTGAAGCACATAAGCTTCCTTTGAATAATGATTTAGCTACTATTATTAATATTTAGAATATTTTTTATTGGTTACTTAAATAAAATTGTGCATTATCACAGCTAGTGAATCAACACTCTGTGACAATAAGATGAGTCAGCATAATAATGTGCTGTTTTGTTAGTGAGTAAGCCAAGGTAAAGAGAAATGGTGACTTTCCCAGTGTCGAACATGTTAGCAAAAGGACAACTTGAAAATCCTGAGTCTGTGAATCAGCATCAAATTTCTTGATGTGCTAAGTCAAACTGCTTCTCTTTGATGTCTGAATTAGTTTTCCACATGTCTCTAGATACAACAGTAGTTGAGTTAGAACCTAGTGGATTTTCACTGGACAGATTTTAACATGATGATGATGCCAGATATATTGGTAAAACTTTGTTTTTAGAAGAAGCACTTCACATTGACTTTCAAAACTTAACATTCTACAGTGGTTTTCTAACTCTTAGAAGCCACAGGTTTCCATATCTAAGGCTACCAAATGGTGTGAGGAGAAGAAGAGGAAGAAAAAGAGGAGACAAAAATAAGGGATGAGAAGTCACTGTCTTCTCCTTATACCTTTCAATGAGACATGTTTTTAAAGTTTTAGACATGGGAGTTTCCCAGGGGAGTTCTTTTGATAAAAAAAACTCCTCAGAAAATGTTTGAATACTACAAATGCATACTGAGGTATAACATCTTTTACATTTTATTCTGACATCTTAAAACTTATATATAATTTGTATAGATTTGGAGGCATGGGGGGATCAAAGGAAAGTTCAAGCTACAAGTTATAATAAAAATAGAGATTATGTAAAGAAGGGTTTCTTATGAAAATACACAAATCTCCCTTTAAATTTGTACTAACAGATATATTGATGACTGTACAGATTTTAAATTTGAGCAGTCAATAGAAAAGAACACCCAAAAGCCTCTGAACATTAGTATCCAACTAACTGTGGTTAAGGAAATCAATGTTATTAAAAGAAAACAGCATTTATGACTCTAAATTAAAGGTATCATGCTGATATCTGAGCCTTAGAGAGAAGTTTGTAGTCATTTATTCAATCAATGTATCAATATCTAAAGGAATACTTACAGGGCACTTACTGTGGAACAAGGTGCCATTGTATACTCCAGGGATAGGACATGGAAAAATATACAACTCCAGACTTCATAGAATTTAGATTGTATGAGGAGAGGGAGCAGAATCTTAGAAGGTGTGTAGGACAGGCACTAAGCAGGTTGTCCTTATAATTGCTAGATATATCATCAATGTTAGCTTTATAATCAAGGAGCACATATCAAGTAGCCTTCAAGAATCTATAACACAAATCTTATGAATATACACATCACTAGCAACAAAGGCCAACACCTCAGAGACAAAGTTGATGAGGCAAGTAGCCGTGGATATTCCTCCCTCATGTGCAATAACCCTACCTTCACGGGAAATTGCATTCCCTGTACTTTTTATTCCTTCTGCCTAAGCCACTAGTTTAATTCCTTATATGCAGCATATTGTCAATGAACTTTTGTTAAATACATCAATGAATTCATTACTGTGAAAAAAAGTTTATGTCCAGTTCTTCCTGATAAGCTATTAATAATTCTTCTCCAATGTTAATTGGAATAAAATATGTTGCCTTTATCACATAAGCTATTAAGGAAGCTTACACTGGCATTTTGGTTCAACATACCAAAATGTTTGCAATTTACCTAATAACACTTTCTTCTGGGGGTTTTATTTTTCACACTTCATTTACTTCTTGACTTTTTGCACCCTTTTTTCTTATATTATTTGATTTTGGCCTTAGTCTTCATTTAAGTAAGCTGAATTAAATAATTTTTGAAAGCAGATATGTTCAAATTAATATTATTTAGAAATCACAGAGAGTAGAATACAAAAACTAATACATAGTGTTTAATTTCCAAGTATATTTTCTCTTTCTTTGTCAGTAGCTAAGTTATGAGTTTCAGTTTTGCCACCAGGGAGTGGAGCAAAATATATAAATAATTTACTTATATGAAAGGTTCTCTTCCTGATTATAAAAGCAAAGCAAAACATTTTCACTGTGGAAAACATAACAAAAAAGGAAGAAAATTAATACGTACCACAGCTAATATTTTTGATGTATTTCCTTCTGGTTAAGTAGAGAAGGAAAGGAAGAGTGGCATATGCTGGACTTACATTGTTAATAACAGTTTATAATCAGATCACTGTTCACTGAACTATATCATAAGCCATCTCAAAAGTCTGTAACATTTTTTAAAGATTACTTTTAATGGCTGAACATTATCCAAGTTTATTGAACACTCCCCTACTGTTGACCACTTATGTTGGTTTAATTACTGAAAAATTATTAAGCCTATGTACAGTGATCTACCTGAATTTTGTCTGAATATTATTTTATTTCCTTTGGACTTCTGGAATTATAGGGGCAAAATATATGCATTTTTATGAAGACAATAGTCCAGATGAAATATCTTTTTGCATATCTCCCATTGTCCGATCACTCTCCTATCCTTAAAATTGATTTCCATTTGTCAAGGTCTAATGTCTGTTGACTAATCATTTAAATATGTCAATCTGGCATCTTGCTGACACAGGAGAGGATTTGTGTACATTTTCAAACTGTTGTTTTTTATTTCTGATAGGGACAAGATAATGTGCCAGCATTGTTTCTTAACAAAGAAGTCTAAATTCATTCCTAGGCATAAAAAATTTCAATGCCATATCCAGATACAGGTGAACTAATGAAAAGAAACATGGTGCTACCATTATCTTTTTTTTTTAATATTATGCTTTAGGAATTCCTGATATTGCACCACCATTAGTTCTTATAACAAGAGTACATTGATAAATCATATTTAACATAAAGTTAACATCTCCTAACACATGCAGAGGCCTTTTCCATACATGTTACCTACCCTATGTTAACTCTGTTTATTGAGTGTTTTCTTTATTTCAAGAGCTGTAGAATTTAAGGGGTATTTGAGAGTGGGTGCTTTTTAAATTTTCAGTTTTGTACTGTAGCATCATTTTTTAAAAAATTTCACCTGGTACTTAAGAATGCCCCAAGATGTCACCAATTAATTCAGTCACTTATTCTCTTTTTTTAGTCATTTAGCAAATATTTATTTACCTCCTAATGTGTAGCAGTAACTTTTCTATACAGCTGTGAAAAAAAAAAATAGTCAATTGAGTTTAAGAGATTGAAGGTTTTGTATAAAACATATTCAAACAAGCAATTTAAAAAAATAATTACAGAAAATGCAATACCCTTTGGGGAATATGAAAAAATAATAAAGTAGAATAATAGAATAAAAACAATAATAAAATTGATGATCAAATATTACATCTCCTTGTGGCTAACAAAGCCAGAAACAGTTTTATTTTAAAACAAACAAACAAAAAAAGAATATCTAGAGTCGATAATATCTAGTAGAAATCACTCAGGGCCAAAAATTGTGGGAATAATGGCATAGTTGGTGATACAATATTATATCACAGGTACCCCATTCAGATTGTCGGTAAATAGACAATGTAATGTCTAAAAGCCCCATAATTAGAATAAGGAAATAATATAATGTGAAAACTTTTTCTCAATGCTTTACTGAATATAGTTGTTGCTTTAACCTTTATGATGGGGAGCACCTGTTTGAATGCCTCACTTTACCATACAAACAGAATTATTTTACTTTTTCAGAATTTAACTATTCTGATTATTTAATCTAGGAAGTTAGATCAGGAGGTATTACGATGGAAATCTTCTTTGGTGGACCTGGGAATGTGCTACCCAGATCTCATTTCAAGGAAGAACTTGCTGCCCAGCTACAAGGAGGGCAGTCAGGAGGTGGCCTTCAGCTTTCCGCTTCTTCAGGGTCAGCCTCAGCTACAAATCCCACTTGCTCAGGTCAAGCCCTTCCTGTGGCAACCCATCTGGTTTCAGTGATTTGAGTGGGATGAGAGTATACGGCTATGTCAACTAGATGTGAGATGTTCTCCAAAGCTTGCTGTGGGGTTGGCTGAGGCTTTACTAAATCTGCATTACAAATAGACTTCTTCCTCTCCCCAATCCTGCTTCTGCCCCAGGTCCTTCAAAAGTGTTGGTCCCTCATAAATATTTTGCACTGAAAACCCCATCTCTGCTGTGCTTCCAGAGAACTCAGCCTAGGACAGTGACTGAACAGTGACTGAACTCCTTAACATAATGCAATAGTAAAGTAAATGTCTTAAACCCCATACTAGAGGGGCCAGTTCCTGAAGTACATAAAGAGCCTTGATACAGCAGAATTGCATCTCTAAGAAAATAACCATTGCAAAGATACTAAGGAGTATTACAGGGATCAAATACAGCTTTTTGAATTTTATAAAGCTTACATAGTGGGATAAAATAAATAATTCCTAATTCCACAAAATAGCATATGTAAATAACTCATCTGAATGCCTGAACATGGAAGGTTATTTCAATCACTTGGTAAACAATTTCCAGGTTATAGGCCCTGCCTGCATCAGTGCTAAGGATGCAAAGATAAATGCCAGGCACTTCAGAGAAGAAATAAATTCATAGACAGGCAACAAGACTAAAGTCTTATGTGTGCCCAGTATGTGTTATTTAAAACTGAATGACAGAGAAATGTAAAGGAGAGTTTCATATCCCCTAAGGTTTCAAGTTTCTGTGCTTAAGGCTATAGCTAGAGAGCACTACCCAGCAGGAGTCAAAAAAAGGGTAACAGGAACAATACACAGTACTACCTCTGCAGACTACTAAGAAGGGATTTCACAATTTCTCCAATTCACATAATTCTTTACCCCACAGAACTTGTTCTTCTTAAACAGAAGTACATTACAAACTAATCATTTAAATATGTCACTCTGGAGTCTTGCTGACACAGGAGAGGATTTGTGTACATTTTCAAACTGTTCTTTTTTATTTCTGGTAGGGACAAGATAATGTGCCAGCATTGTATCTTAACAAAGAAGTCTAAATTCATTCCAAGGCATAAAAAATTTCAGTGCCATATCCAGATGAGGCATGAAAATGTTTGGGGAAATCTGTAAAAGGACAGCCCACCATCCAGGACTAGCTACCTAAATCACGGGGCCCAGTGCAACATGTAAATGCAGACACCCTTGTTCAAAAATGGTGAAGAATTTCAAGATGTCAACAGGACAGCATTAAAGCCAGTGTGGAGTCCAAAGTATGGGGCCACATGCAACTAACTGCACAGGTCACAAGCCTGTGAAGCCACATTGCCACTGTCATTCGCACTCTATGGTGGAGAAACCAAGTCTGTTTTGTCTACACACATAGTGACACAGAATAGTTATTCAACAAAAATTTGCTAAATGAATAAATATGCTGATTATAATGTATATACCTCCAACTTACTAGTGAAAGGGCAGTGTTTAGATGATTATCACCAGCATAATGGTCCCTGAATTTTCCATGATTCTTTAGGCAATGCTGGTGGCTCTCAAGTTTCAGTTCAGTCTGTTCTGATCTTACATTATTCTCCTTTCCCATCAGTGTTTTGTAGCCAACTAAGAATATATTGTGCAATTGTATCTGTATATATATTATAATATATATAATATATATTTTCATGAAACATATATATAGTTTAATAAAATTTATGTAGGCCTATCCCAAAATATTTTGTTCGGTGTATGAAAATACATATACTACAATAAAATAAAAATATTAACATCTTTAAAATTAGGACACCATAGATGGACATGTCAAATAAGATCAGAGGAAAAAGTAATATGCCACAATGCACTCCATAAGACCCTACATAGAAAATAAACAAATACACAGACTTGGCTCTGAGATTCCTAAAAACCATAACTGAGAAAGGTATGATTAGCTAAAACATTTTTATTTTTTATAGAAACAAAGTTGTAATAAATATATTGAATAAGCAGGACTTGTTGGTTCACTTATGAGCGACATGTTGTTTTGTTTGTTTTGTTTTTCTGTAGGGCAAGTTATTCCTTTTCCCCTGAATGGAATTTAGGACAAAACTCATCAATTTTGAAACACTACCAGGTGATAAAAGGTCCTCCAGTCAGTAATTTAAATGTCTAGTCTAGTAATTTAAATGCCTAAAGGAGTCAATATGTCAAACTTTCTCAAAGTTATAGCTATTAATACATCCCTCACCAGTTTGCACAAACCATAGGCCAGCCCCACGCAGTGGGGAACGAGGGCATAGTTGGTCTCTGCTGTCTTTCTCCACATGATATTTTTTCCTCTTCTCGCTCATGCTAATAATAGTCATTGATTCTTACAGACTGTGTTACCCTTAGACGCAGGTATGAGAGCTCTTACCCTTAACACTATGCTTTAGAGAGCCTTATGTTGGCTGTCTCCTAGTCCTGCCCTGCCACATGGGGCAGAGAAGTCATCCCAAAGAGAAACACCTTTTCAGAACTAGCTGTCCACTAACCCCACTATTGTTGGGATACCCAGGACATTCTTTGCTCAAGTGATGCCAGCCCTGATTCCATAATCTATATAGTGCTTTTCTCTGTGATATGCCCTCCCAAAGGAGGAATGGTCTGCTGGTGTGAGCACCCTTTGACTTGCAGGGTGGCCAAGGCCAGCTGTTCATGACACTGTGTATGAAGCTTGGACATCTGGTCTGTGGTATTCATATGTGAGACTGTGAGATTTCTTTTGCACTGAAAGAAGCTGGAGCACTAAGATAAGGGAGACAGACTACAGGCTCTCCGAAGGGATCAGGAGACCAGCAGGGGGCTCTCTCCATGCTGCTAATTTCCAGCATTGAACTAGAAGGCTCTCAAAAATTCTAAATTCAACTCCAGCCCTTCAGATATTTAGGAAGGCATATTTGTCAGGTAAGAGAGCGTAGTTTATTTATTTAATATAACGTAGTGTGTTACTTTAATTTCATAGCTAGCTCTTTAGACATATGATGTTGCTTGGGTCCCTAAAATATTAGGGGTGAGTCTGACTCAAAGCTCAGTAGAGGTAGGGATGCTAGAGAAAGTGGGAAAAAACAGAGTTTCTTACTTGACTAAATTTGTAATTTTTTATCAATCTGTGTGATTCTCATGAGGGTATCAAAATGATATATTATCTTGTGGGACATTTTGTGGGTTCTCAGAACCCTTGCACCACTAGGGAAAGGACAGATATATTACGGACAGTATGTTTATTCTTTCATTCAAGAAATATCTGGGTTATTTTGCCCCTTTAGGTGATTTTCTTGGCCAATCGCTAAGGCATGTTGTCTATGTCTGGTCCCCAGCAAATTGTCATATATACTTTGCTCTAAGAACATCTGGCCATTTCTCTGCTGTTTCCCATTGGAATAATCAGCCTTTCCATCTCTTGCCCTTGAGACTTCTTGGCGAGGTAAAACTCCACTGACTTTTGTCTCCACATTTCAGGGGAAATATTAATTTCCCCCAGGTGGCCCTTAAAGTTTTTCTCTTTTGAATCAAGATGAAGAGAAAAGCTCATTTATGGGAGGGGGGTCTTATACAACCAACTCTCTACAAAAAGTCATCCTTTAACATCTAACTTCCCAGTTTCTTTATATCCCTGATGTGATAAGAGGGTTAAGAGTTGCAGAACAGGATTTTTACAAACTTATTTTGTAAGTCTTATACTTCAATTTAATATATGACATATATTGCCTTGGGGTCTCACTTGAAACTGAGAATAAAATAGTTTCACTTTAACATTCTTTTACAAATGCACATGCTTTATTTTTCCGGAGAATCAAAGCTTTTTCTCTGACACTAAGATCGAAAGATGTAGCATAGTTCTTCATATAAAGGATCTTACTTAAAGTAAATAACAATGATATTGATAATAGCAGCTACCCTTTAGCCAAGTATATGTTGCAAAAGCACAAGTCAGAAAAAATCCGAAAAGGCTAAATATGTAGTCTGCAGTGGAGACTACAGGGTTATTTTACCAGGGATGGTCTCGGGAAGTCAGTAAAACTGGAAATTCTTTGCAAATTTTGTGTGTAAATGTTTTTATTTTCCGAGGAAAGGACCCTTTGCCTATTGTTCTCATAAAGGCAGTCACACCAAAATGGTTAAAAACATTGACTAAGAAGGTGACAAGATCGGCATTGCTTATACAATTACGGAGACTCACTGTAATTCATAATAGATGAAATGGTCGTCAATAAAAATGGTCAAAAGATCAATAGATGTCAGAATTCACTGAAGCTATATTTCTGCCTCTTTTTCTAAAGAGAGTTTGTACTTTTGACTTACCTGTGAAAGTTATTACAGTTTTGAATGCTTAGGTGCTAAGCAGAACCCCTAGATCAGGATGTGCTGTGTCCTAGCAATCAGTTCTCTCTCTCTCTCTCTGTCTCTCTCTCTCTCTCTCTCTCTGTTTCTCTCTCCCCCCCAACCCCCTGCTAAGTTTTTTAGTTGATTTTGATAAATTAACAGGCTTGAGAACCACTCTTTTAGAGCCCTGGTTCCCAATTGCATAAAGTGGGTAAAAAGAATGCAACATAATTCTTGAGATACTTAGACACATATCAACCTCCTTCCCCCAAAATAAAAGATGAAAATGGCACCACAAAGGATATCAGTTAGGGGACAATAATAAGAATACAAATCAGAGAATGTATGACATAAGTCAAGGTAATGAGAATTGGAAAGAAAAGAAATGTATTCAAGATTTATCCAGTATTATTATTCATAGTGATTAACATTTCATGATCCATAACATCCCAGTATGTGACCCTAATACTGAAAAGAATAGGTTCTAACTACCTAGAATATTTGAAAATAATTGTTTATCTTTAAACTTCTTATGGTTGTGAATTTAAAGGGGCATTTTTGAAAGGCATTGTAAAATTTGTGAAATCCTTAACTTTTTCATTTTGAAATGCCTAAAGATATATTTAGCATGTTAATTTTTAGCCTTATACATTAGCTACACAAATTTTTGTTACTTTGTATATTCATGACATCATATTTCAGCATTTCTGGACACTTTATGTACTTTTAAAAATTCTTCTTTTCATGCATTTAGATACTCCCGTGAAGCCATCAGATGGTTTTCTTACTACTGATTATCAGTATTTCTACTCCGACATAATAATAAGTATAGTATAATTAATTAGAGTATATTTAAAATCTAAAATGGTACAATTGGAGTAATACTGAAAACTACCCTCCCTTGACTTCAATAACATTTTTATTCACCCCTCCCACTTTATTTCAAATCGAAGCCTTTCTCTTACAATAGCATTAATTTTACCAATCATTGGGAGCCTACTCATGGTCTATAAAGTGTAAAAAACTCCCCTTAAAAAAGATATCTTAGGATTTAATTTCATATGCCATGGACGTCTATGTGATATTTTCAAATCAAACAGTTCTTAACTACATATATAAATCTGATTCATAGGCAGGTATATGGAAGCATAGTGTTTGCTGTCTTGTTTTATTTAACATCACACTGGAAAATGTACTTAAAACAGGTGATTAGAAGGATTGTATAAATTCTCCTTATAGGTGAGCAATTCAATTGCCATTAAAAATAGAGGGCTAACCACATGAAAATGGATCTTAATGGGAGGAAAATTCTATCAGTTCATTAGATGGGTATTAAATGCGTATGAACATGTCATTATGATATAAACTCTCAAGTTCCACCAGAATTTTTGGCTCTTCTATAATCACTCATGCTCACTTTCTGAGGACCTGATTTTCCCTTATATGAGGGCAAAGGTGTGAAGGGAGGTGAATTTCATGATATCTTCTAATTCCTAAAACTCATGCAGAGTAGCTGCAGAAATACATGGTGTTAGTCCCTGGGTTCCACTTGCCCTATGGAAGTGGTTGGATTCACACAAAGAACAGTTGTTCAAATGCTAACTTTCCCAAATGACAAAACTATAATCATAAAATGGGAGTGGACTGAACCAAAACAACTTGGTTATTTCCAGTTAAATATTTCATGCCTGATCTGTTGTAGCTCATTCTATGGAAAGAAAAAAAATATTTATTTCTATGTTGAACTTCCCTTATTTCCTGAGAAAGCATTTCAGGTACTTGCTCCTTGCTTGAGATATTTGAAATATGAATTCTGAATTCGTGGCTTATCAATAAAAACACATTGACTTTCACAGAGGTTGTCTGGTGAATTCTAGTACAGGAGTAGGAACATTTACTTGCATTGTGTTCACAGCTGATAAACTGCAGTTGCTAACAGTTTGTTAATTAAATCTTAGTTAAGCTTTGTCCTTCCTGCTTGAAAACAGGAACTCTTAACATTTGAGGCTGCAATTTGCATGCGTCAGTCAACACAAATTCTGAACAAAGTGCTTGTTTAGATAATAAGATAAGGAGGTGCCCTCTCCACATTTCAGCTCTAACGGCCTCAGAGGTAGCATTTCCCAAGATTCTCAGCTGCTGCTTGTTCAGGCAGCTCTGTGGTTTGCGCTGCATATTAATTTCTGTCCGACACAGGAATTCAATTTGTACTGTACATTTCATTTCTTCACAGATTTAGATTTATTTCATGTTCTCTGCTTTTAATTAACTCTCTGGCACAGCTGCTGGACAGGATAGAAAAACTCATTGCTCTCCCTGTGTCATGAGTACACCACCAATCATTTGCCACTTAGATGGTGGTGCAGGAGCTATCAGTTTCTATGGCAACCAGAGCCGTGGTGATTGATTCTTTGCCAGTATGGCATCACCACAGGGAGTGCAGCTTGTGATTTTTGTATGCTCGCAACATCCATCTAATTAAAACAGGATTATGGAATCATCCCAGTATATGTTCGACAACTACACTGCAATCCGTTTATGTAAATGTCAACACTATTAAATACAGTGGTCAGAGTGTTTTTGGAGAAATATTTGTTTTAGTCTTTGGTTTGTGCATTGGGAAGTGAGGGCTCAACCACCTGGTTTTGGCCATTATATTCTCTTAAATGGTAGCCTTCAACTCCGCGGTCATTTTGTGTTTGAAAATCATATAAAGCAAAGCCAAATGTTTACATTTCGATTGATGCAATGCCTGCCAACTCTAGAATGCTATACTAAGCCTGACTTGAAAATTGGTTAATTAATTTAGTGTGTATGAATTATTTATTCATCAAAAGCTCTTAATTCACGTGATTGATTTCTCTTTCATTCATCTCCCTTGAGAGCAGAACATCCTTCTGCTCTTATGATTTCCTTCTGACAGAGCATTCCTCGAGTCCTCTAACAGTTGCTTGGGATTTGGGGAAGCCTTACCTATCAGGTGAGATGAAAGATGCAGTATTCACAGTTGTGCGCGGAGGCTCCAGATGAAAAAGGCAGCTCAGGGATTTCATGAAGGGCTAAATGGGTAGGCAAGCCCTTCAGAGAACTGTGAGATGTATATGCAAAGTAAAAAGGAAGGACAGAGGGTGACAGATCCGTTAGCAATGTTGTTTCATACATCAGACTTTTTGCTGGATAAGGCTGACAAAATAGTCTGTTAACATGAAAAATGACAGTCTGCACTACCGAATGGCTTCATGTCCCTGTGCATTTCATTTTCCAATGTATGTCTATGTTACAGAAGCTGCCGCTGTGGCATATGTAAGTATGTGCTGTATCATATGTGCATTTGCTGTCAAAATGCCACTCATTTTACAGAATTTTTTCCCTTGCCTTCACATGTAATATGAAGAAATTGCATATTGAAATGATACTGTCAGAGGTATTTCTGGTTAAATTTTAATTATTAGTACTGTACTTTCCGAAAGTTTTATGACATTTCAAAGTTCTCATGAAATGACAGTAAAATTGCTCCCAAAGCAGGGAATTCATAAAATGACAAAAAATATATAAAACATTTTGACTAGGGAAAGAAAAAGGATTCTAATATCAGCTAGGATGTGATGATTGGCTTAAATAAAATTGATGGGAGCAGGAGTGCTTCACAGAAGGTAACTTTTAAAATACATATTGTTTTCTGGTTGTGGTATCATCAAGTATATACAACTAAATAGAGCGTGTAATTCATAGAATTGTTCTTTGTCTTAGGCATGCAGTTTATGTTACAGGTATGTGTTCACATCTAGAGTTACAATACATGTTATTAATTGCTAACTCTTTAGATAGTAAACCTGATGAACATGCATCTTAATTATAATATTGGCAGCATCATTCACTGCATTCTACTGCACTTTCCACGTTTGTGCTACCACCAGCACTTCCTTTCATCCAAAAATTTTATTAACAAATAAATGAAAAAATTTTTTCTCAGCGTTTCCTTTTTGAAATTGAGGAATCATGTATTACAAAATGCAAGACATTTTAGGATAATTTTGATGTTTTTTTCCCCCAAGTGCTGTGACCAATAAATTAACCTCCTTTTTAGCTATCTAATTATTTTTTCTTATTTAACCTGAAAAAAATCCATGCTTCCCTTAAATGTTCCTTCTTTAAAGTGATGCAGAATGCTCTGTACTACAAAAATAACAAGATTATTTCAGAAATTTGTATTGTTCAATTTGTATACATGTTGTATATTCTCACTAAACAGATGATTGAAAAAAGCATAATTACACAAACTAGAACCAGTAACATTTTAGGGACATTATCGCATCTGCCTCTACGCACACCTTATGTCCTCCAAAATTATATTTTATTGCTGTGTTAGAATAATCAATATCTGTACTGTGCATAGGCAGAAAAAGATATTTTCTTGCATAGTCATAGAGTTCATCGAAAGTGCAATTAGACATGTTTCATGAAATTTTAAAACACTGTAGAAAGAGATAATGAAAATATATTTCAGAGCCTGGCATGCTCTTGGGAAAAAAAGTAAAACGTTCACTTGCTTTCTGAAAAAAAATCACAGTATTATTTAGATATGTTTTTTTATATATTCTTAATAGATCATGACATTTGTGATGCCATCCCATAGTTTCCAAAAAACAAAAAACATATTACTTTCAAAGAAAGTCTTTTTTGAGAGTTTATTTTTTAAGCTTCTTATACCAAAGCAGGAATAAGTGAAATATTGAGTCAAGGACTTGGTTATGCTACATTCCAGATGGCTGGAGACATATTTGACAGTCCAGGTGTCATATTAATCTGACAGAATTTTTTTCTTTTGGTGTGTTTTAGGTTGATGGAATCTAGGGAGTCATTACCTGACTGTCCACATGCAGGGAACAGCTGGCCAACCAGAGATCTACACCTTATGAGTGCACTGACTTTATTTGAGCTTTGATAATCTGGAAAAAATAGGAGATATGTTCTTCCCCTTTTCTTTCCAAGTATAGCAATTGAGTGAAAAGGAACATACATTCTTTGCAGTTGACGTGAATATTATTAATGCAAACATCACTCCAAATACAGTTCATTGAATCAGGCCAAACAAAGGAAATGTTTCCAAACTGAAGATTTTGATGTGTTCTCTGGTCTCCTTCCATATTTCTATAAATGTTGGCATTGAAGCTGAATGGATTGTGGAAATATGAGCCTGAGAGCAGCCTGTGTCACCTCTTAGGAATATGGAAAAAGTAGAATAAGACAGGAATAGATTAAAACTTGAGTTATATGAATTAAAGAAATGGTAAATAGGTACATGGAAGAAAAATAAAGATATTAATAGATGGATAATAGAAGAACATAGGTGCATGATGTAAACTATATTTTTATTATGATACTACTATTTAATAAAAATGTTTGACTACCTCTGATACAGATGAACAGGAAAGGATGGGTTCCTAAGCTGGTTATACCAACCATGACTCAACCAAACACATAATAGTTACAGCTTATATACTAGTTATTGTGTTAGGAACTATAAAATGTTATATAAAATTATCCCATTTAAATATTACAATATCCCTGTAAGATAGATCATTTTTCTTCATTTTACAGGTAAGGAAACTGAGACTTAGGGAAGTGAAGTAACACGTGCAGAGTCGATGGCAAAGTAGGAATTCAAACTCCGAAGGCTTAAGTAAAAACTGTTGTTACCGTCATAGCACACGAATGTCCAGTATGTGGCATAGCCCTGCAAGCATGATAAGAGACCCTGGAGTAGGCCAAGAGCCATCAACGTGGTTCCAAAAAACTCCTGTGTCAATGTGAGAAAACTTAAGTGTTTCTAGCATATTCCCTAAATTTCCTAACTTGTGCTAAACTCTAGAGGTAACTCATTCTTTTTAGTGTTGTCCCAAACTCCAGAATCATAACCAAGATGGTTGTGGTCCTTTAGGTAGAATGCTATGAGCCAGATAACACAGATATGGGCCGGACATGAAGACAGTAACTCCTAAGGAAATAAATAAATACTATCATCGACAACTCTTAATCAGTTATTTATTTATTATTGTATATATTTAAGGTGTACAGCATCAAGTTTTGATATACATATATACACACGGTAAAATGATTATTACAGGTAAGTCAATTAACATATTTATCACACTCCATAGTTTTTTTTTTTCTGGAAAGAGTACCTAAAATCTATACTCTTAGCAAATTTTTAATGTACACTACAATATTATTAGTCCTCTTGTGGTGCATTAGATTTTTAGTATTATTCTTCTTACATAACTGTAAGTTTCTACCCTTTGACCTACATATCTCCATTTCTTCCACCTCCCTGCTGCTGTTAACTATCTTTCTACTCTCAGTTTCTAAGTGTTTTATATTTTTTAGATTTTAGATATGTTTGTATATATATATATATATGTGCATATGTGTGTGTATATATATGTGTGTATATACATATATATATATACACACACAAAGAGAGATCTTTCAGTATTTTTTGTTCTGTGTCTGGCTCATTTCACTTAGCATAATGTTCTCCATCATGTGGTCTTTGTTTTTGCTTCTATTTATGTGGTGAATTAGATTTATACATTTGCATATGTTGAACCATCCTTACATCTCTGGTATGAAGCCCACTTGTTTGTGGTGGATTATTTTTTTCATGTGCAGATAAATTCAGTCTGCTAAGATTTTATTAAGAATATTTGCATCTATATTCAGAGGGATATTGGTCTGTAATTTTCTTTTTTTGTTTTGCCCATTCCTGGATTTGCTATCAAGGTGATATTGGCTTTGCAAAATGAGTTAGGGAGGATTCCTTCCTTCTTGATGTTATGGAATAATTTCTGAAGTATAGTTACCAGTTCTTATTTGAAGGTCTGGTAAAATTCAGGTGTAAAACCTTCTGGTCCGGGACGTTTTTTGGTTGGAGATTTTTTGTTGCTCTTTCAATTTCATTACTTAATATTGGTCTGTTCTGGATGACTGTTTCTTCCTGATTGAGCCTATAGAGGCTGTGTACTTCCAAGAATTTGTCCATTTTCTCCATATTTTCAAGTTTAGAGATTTTAATTGTATTCAGAGATGATATTTTGTATTTTCATGGCATCAGTTGTGATTTCTCCTTTTTCATTTCTGATTGAGCTTATTAGAGTCCTTTCTTTTCTGCTTCTGGTTAATCCAGTGAGAGGCCTATCAATTTTTGTTTATCTTTTCAAGGAACCAAGTTTGTTTCATTAATCTTCTGTATAATTCTTTTAGTATTAATTTCATTTAGCTCTCCTCTGATTTTGGTTATTTCTTTTCTTTTGGTGAGTTTGGGATTGGTTTGCTTTTCCTTCTCCAATTCCTTGGGATGATTCATTAAATTGTTGATTTGTGATCTTTTTGTTTTTTTGGATGGAGGCATTTAGGGCTATTAATTTTCCTCTCATGACTGCTTTAACTGTATCCCACAGATTTTGGTAGCTTGTGTCCCCTTTATCATTTAGTTTGAAGAATCTTGATTTCGATTTTAATTTCCTCTTTGACCCAGCTATCATCCTAGAGTAGGTTGTTTAGTTTCCATGACTTTGTGTATAGATGAGCATTTCTGTTGGAATTTATTTCTAATGTTATTCCACTGTGGTCTGAGAAGATACATGGTATAATTTCTATTTTTTTAATTTATTGAGACATGTTTTGTGGCCCAGGATGTGATCAATATTAGAGAATGTTCCATGAGCTGATGAGAAGAACATATATTCAGTAGTGTTTGAGTAAAATGTTCTAAAGTTTTCTGTTAGGTCCATTTGTTCTAGAGTTCTGTTTAACTCTATTGTTTCTTTGTTTATTTTCTGTTCAGAGGATCCACCCCATTTTGTCAAAAAGGTGTTGAAGTCCCAGGCTATTGCAGTGCTGCTGTTTATCATTTTGTTTAAATTAAATAGAATTTGCTATATGAATCTGGGCATGAATTTGTTATACGCATAAATATTTAGAATTTAGAATTGATATGTCTGTGTGTTGAATGATTCCCTTTACCATTATATAATGACCATCTTTGTCTTTCCTTGTTGTTGATTTGAAATCCGTTATCTGATATGAGAATGACTAGGCCAGCTTTCTTTTTGTTTTCATTTGCATAGAATATTATTTTCAATCCCTTCATCTTGAGTCTGAATGTGTCTTTGTGGGTTAGATGTATTTTCTGGAGACAGCAGATACTTGGCTTGTATTTTCTTTTTTATCCACTCAGCCAGACTATGACTATTGAATGGGGAGTTCAAGCCATTTGCATTTATGGAAAGAATTGATACATGGGGTGGATTTCTGTTCATCCTGTTGAGTAGAACTTTATTGCTCTGTTTTACCTCTTGAGCCATTGTGGTATCTAGGCTCTGATCTTTAGCTTTTGGGTGATTTTACACTGGTAGGTGTCTATTGTGTTGATCTGTGTATAATGTAGTTCTGAGCACTTATTGCAGGGCAGGTCTGGTCTTGACAAATTCCCTCGGTGTTTGCTTGTCTGAGAAAGTCTTTATTTTTCCCTCTTATATGAAACTTAGCTTTGCAGGATAAAAAATTCTAGGCTGGCTATTTTTCTGTTTGAGAAGTGTCAGACTGGGGCCTCAATCCTTTCTGGCTTGTAAGGTCTCAGTTGAGAAGTTTATAGTTAGTCTGATAGGTTTTTCTTTGTAAGTTATCTGATTTTTTTACCTTGATGCTCATAGGAGTGCCTCTTTCATGTTTACTTTGACAAGTCTAATGACTGTGTGTTGTGGTGATTGCCTCTTTGCAATGAGTCTCCCAGGAGTCCTTTGAGCTTCTTGTATCTGGTTATCTATATTTCTACCAAAGCCAGGGACATTTTCCTCCATTATGCCTTCAAATAGGTTTTCCAACCCTTTTGTATTTTCTTCACCTTCAGGGATGTCTTTGATTCTAATGTTTGACCTCTTTACATAATCCCAAATTTCTTGTTGGCTTTGTTCATTCCCCTTATTTCTCTGTTCTTTCTCGTTGACTGACTTGTTTAGCTCAAAGGTGTTACCTTGAAGCTCCTTATTCTGCCTGATATAGCCTATTTTTAAGGCTTTCCACTGTGTTTTGTAAATCCTTGAATAAATTTTTCATTTCCAGAAGTTCTGTTGGGTTTTTCTTTAATAATTTGACTTCTTTAGAGAATTTTTCATTCATTTCTGCATTGTTTTTGTGACTTCTTTGTGTTGGGTATCTATTTTCTCTTGTATTTAATTGAGCTTTCTTACAATCCATATTCAAAATTCTTCATCTGTCATTTTAGTCTTTTCATTTAGGTTGGTATCCATTGATAAGGAGTTATTGTTTCCTTTTGGGGGTGTTTTTGAATAAAGTATTCTATAAATGTCAATTAAGTCCAGTTGATTAATGGAACTGTTTAGTTTATCTGTGCCCTTACTTTTTTCTTCTGCATGTTAACTCTGTTACTGATAAAGGAGTATTGAAGTTTCCAACTATAATAGTAAATTTTCTATTTTTCCTTGCAGTTCTACCAATTTTTTCCTCACATATTTTGATACTTTGGTGTTAGGCTCATACACATTAAGGATTGCTATGCATTCTTGGATAATTAAGCCCTTTATCATTATATGATGCCCCCATTTTCCTGTAACATTTTTCCTCACTCTGAAGTCTGCTTTCTCTGAAATGAATGTAGTTAATCCAAATTTCTTTTAATTTGTGTTAGCATGGTATATCTTTCTCTACCCCTTTATTATCTGTGTCTTTATGTTTTATATATATATATATATTTATATAAAGTAGATTTTTTGTAGACTACATACAGTTGGTTCTTGTTATTTGTTCCACTTTGACAACCTCTGTCTTTTAATTGATGTTTTTAGATGATTGACATTTAGAGTGACTATTGGTATAGTTGAATTAATCCTACTATGTTTATTAATGTTTTTCATTCATTGCCTTTGTTTTATTCTTTTTTGTTGTTGTTTGCTTATGAATGTTATGCTTTTTTTGTCTCTTTTGATTTTAATTAAGCATTTTATATGATTCCATCTCTTTCCTCTGTTAGCATGTTTATTATATTTCTTTTTTACTGTTTTAATGGTTGCCCAAATTTGCAGTATACATTTACGGCTAATTTAAACCCATTTTCAAATAACACTAAATTACTTCATGAGCAATACAAGTACTTTATATCAGAGTATTGCCAATTTTTCTTTCTTATAGCAATACTGTCATTCATTTCACTTATTTATAAGGCATAATTACTAATGATACTTGTGTTATTTTGAACAAACTGTTATCTGCTTGATCAATTAAAAATAGGAAAAATAAAATAAAAGACACTATTCCACATTCACTTATTTTTGCTTTAATGATATTCCTTTCTTTATGTAGATGCAAGTTTCTGATCTATATCATTTCTCTTCTTTCTGAAGAACTCTATAACATTTCTTGCAAGACAGGTCTACTGGCAACAAATTCCCTCGGTTGTTATTTTTCTGAGAATGCTTTCATTTCTTTTTTGCTTTTGGAGGATAATTTTGCTGGATACAGAATTCCCTGTGTGGTTTTTTTTTTTTTTCTTTCAACATTATAAGCATTTCTCTCTATGCTCTTCTTTCTTGCATATTTTCTGAGAAATTGAATGTAACTCTTATCTTTGCTCTTCTATAGGTAAGCTGTGTTTTCCTCTGACTTCTTTAAAAATTTTCCTTTTTAATTTTCTTCAATTTGAATATGATATGGCTAAGTATAGATATTTTATATTTATCCTATTTTGAGTTCTATCATTCAGTTCAGAAAATTCCCTGCCATTACTTCAATTATTTCCTCTGTTTTTCTTTTCTCTTTCTTCTGCTTCTGGTGTTTTCATCACACATATATTACAACTTTTTTGTCCCAGTTTTTGAATATTTGTTTCATCTTTTTCCTCTTTGTAGTTCAGTTATGGAAATTTCTATTGACATTTATTCAAGCTCACTGATTCTTTTCTCATTCATGTTCCATCTATTGATGAGCCCATAAAATTTCTGGTACAGTATTTTTTATTTCTAGCATTTTCTTTGTATTATTTTCTATAGTTTTCATTTCTCTGCTTTTAGTACCCATATATTCATACATATTGTTAGATCATGTCTATTTTTTCCATTACAGCTCTTAGCATATTAATCATAGTTGTTTTAAATTCCCATTCCAATAATTGCAACATCCCTGCCATATCTGAATTTGGTTTTGCTGCTTAGTTTGTCTCTTCAAACTGTGTTTTTTTGTGTTCTTTTTAAATATACCTGGTAATTTTTCATTGAAAATTAAACATGACGTACCAAGTAAAAGGAAGTGAGGTATATGTGCCTTTAGCATGAGGTTTTTATGTTTATGTGATTAGGAGTTAGGTTGTGATTACTGCTTGCTGTAGCTGTGGTGTCAGAGGCTAAAATTTTCTCTGATGCCCTTGTTTTTCTTTTTGTTTCTTTTGTTTTTTTCTATTGTTTGTGGTTTTCCCTAGATGCTCTTAAATGATGTCTGAGATTTTCAGTTCTTTTGGTTGTATTCCCCTGTTCTTCTTCAGGATTGCCTGTCAAGTGGTGATAAGGTGTTGGGGAAGGAAAAGTGTTCTATAGTCTTATGCTTATGTCTCATTGTTTTAGTGACCCTATGTCTTTGGTGTGTGACTTTAAAAAATCCTCCTCAGATTTGCTTATTTTTCCTCTTAAGTGAGGCAGAAAGGCAGTTGGACCTGAGTATTTTCTTTTCCCCATATGGAATACTAGAGCAGGCTACATTTGTGTATTTCCCTTCACATAGGTTGCTTAGGTTCTGGTGAAATACCAGTTAGTTAGGCTCTGGTAAAACAGTTTTCCTTGTGGGCAGATTTTGTTAGGGACACAGAATGTTATGGAAATATTTTAAAAGTTGCTACTCTTCCCTTTGCTCTCCTGGAAATGCAAGGATTTTTTCACTAATCTTTACTATGAGAACCTGGTAGGGCTCCTGGAAGTAAACTTCAGGAAAGTTGAGGCCCTTCCTAAGACTAAGTATCCCTGGAGTTTTATCTCCCAAATTTGTCCACTATTAGCCTCTAGTAATTCATCAGTTACAGTTTAAGGTTTTTTTTAACCCTGTACTGGCTGCAGCAATGGTTCCTGCTCCTGAAGCTTTACTCCAATAAGCTATGATTGCCTGTATCTTCCTGTCTGTCTCTTCAATTTGGGGGGGGTGGGGGGGGCTTTGTGATCTCATTTTTCTAAGAGTTGTTAATTTTTAATTTGTTCACCTTTTTATTTTTGTGAATAAGAAAGGGCAGCCTTCTAACCTTTTAAAATCCTAGACCAGAAATGAGAATGCTACTATACTTTAAAAAAATTTTTAGTTTGAGATAATAGAAGATTCACATGCAATTGTAATAAATAATTCAGAAATATCTGGTATACTTTTCCTGGTTTCCTTCAGTAATAACATCTTGCAAATCTGTAGTACAATATCACTACCAGAATATTGGCATTGACACAACCCACTGATCTTGTTCATATTTCTTCAGTCTTACTTGTACTGATTTGTATTTGTGTGTATATTTGTTTAGTTCTATGCAATTTTAACACATATATAAGTTATGGTATCTACTACCACCTTAGTCAAGATAACATTACTTCCAATAGCTCAAGAATTCCTCCCCTTACCCTTTATAACCACACCCATGTTTCTCTCACCTTATCCCACTCTTAACTCCTGGAAACCATTAATTAGTTTTAATTTCCATAGGTATTACACTTTTTTGATACATTGAATTTGTATTTTGTACCCAAGTCAAACAATATTAGAATATCAGTAAGCAAATTTTCCTTTTATACCATGATTTTATAGACAGAAAAATGAAATTTTATTATACATATATTTTCTATGTAACACATAAAAAGGAGGAGTATCTACTTCAAATTGGATGGTAGTATCACTACTCAAATCTCCTGAGTTACAATTCCTAAAATGAAAGTCAGCTGATACCATTTATTTTCATGGAATTTCTTCTCTTTTCACTGAATACAGAATTCTAATGGTTAGAGAAAATAGTACTTAATGTCAAAATGATCCTTCCCTATGTGGTTAAGAGCAGAATACCCCTATTACATGTCTGCCACAAACAGGAGGCCACTTTCTCTCTTTAAAAATGAATGAAGATGAGAGTGTTTGTGAATAAGTGGTTCAGAACCTGAAGGATTCAGAGGACACCAGTTAAAAATGGGTATGGTGAGAGGCTATAAGATATTGGTATTTTCTTTACTGGAATTTCAATTTATTGGTGTACATAAAATTTAATATTATGTAAAATTGTTATTTTTTAATTTCATGTAAGACTGTGTTCTCTGGATTTTCCTTATAGATTGTACATTTGTATTTATATATCATTAAACTATATTTTAATAAGTTACCTTAATTGCAGACAACTAAACTAGTTTTCTGCAGCATTTTGCCAAGAAAAACCTTAGTGATCTTATGCATGGATTTATGCTGAATTGATCTTTGTATTGATTATTTATCTTGCTTTTTAATTATGCAAAGCTCCAACTAAAATATGAAATAAAATGTGAAAGCAGGGAAGAATCAGGTTTTTCAAAATATGCAGATCAGATGAATACACCTTATTTAGAACATCTTTCCTTCATTTTGCATCTGTATTTTGAACACATACGGTTATATGTTCCAAGAATAGACAGATATTTCAGAGAAAGTCTACTTTTAAAATGTACTCAGTAACTAGTCACTAATCCTTTCTTCTGAGAGCTTAGTCTGCTAAATATGATACAATGCATTAATATTCTCTTGCATGCATTGATTAAATGCCAGAAGAAGACTCTAAAGACATCGTAATCTAAATACCCAAGGGTTCTGGAAAAGGAGATGATTTATTCAATATCTGTAACACAAAAGGTTTAGCAAAAAGAAAGGTATTTGAACACTATAAAGTTAACATGGAGGATTTAAGTTTATATGATCATATTCCAAAATATTGTATATAATATCATCAATTCATTTATCTATTATCTTTCTATAATGTATATGTTAGAAACAGAGAGAAAGAGGATTCACACACACACACATTCCAAAATTAAATCAAATCTAATAAAATCATGAGTAAATCATGAGTAGCTTCCTCTTCATAGAACATTTTATCCCTAAAAAATGGCCCTGTGAAAACATAAGAATGTGGAAAACCATGACTGCCTGAAAATAACTGTCCTTGATTCTCATTAACTTAAAAAAAAAGCCAATGTCAATGGTGTATGTGTACATTTGCTTTGTGGGAAACGTCGAATAACTGGTAAGGGTACTTTCATTATTTGATACTTCTCATCCAAATTTCAATTTTTTTGAAAATTTCTCTTTTAGAGACTCAAGTGAATCTACATGGGACAACCTACACAGGCATTTAAAACGAAAAGTGAAGTATGTATAAAAGGTAAGCATCTGATGATTCTCATATACACTGTCCTTATGTGGGCGATAGAAATAATTATTTCTAGACATGTCATTGCACTGGGCACAGTTGGCACACGGGAGTAGTCCAGGTGTTAGATGTGATAGGAAATGTGCTGCCTGATTAGACGAACTGGAATCCAAGTGCAACAACATTCTCTCTTAAATGAAATGAGGGGTGGGAATTTAAGATGCCATTTAATTTTTCATCTGCAGCCAACACATGCTGGTGTTTCAAGATGATTTTGTTAATCACATGGGACTATTCAGCACATGTGGTAATGAAAAGATAGAAAAATGTTTTTGTCAAACAAGGCAAAAACTGTCCAACTCAGTTCCATAGCAATCAACTTAGTTGAATGTTTTTAAAATTCTTTCAGTTTATTTCCTCTTATGATCACATAAACATATCTTGCTTAGTTTTGCTTCTGCTAAGATTTTTACCTACTGTACCTTTTTTATTGTGATAATTCAGTCCTACTCTGAGCCCTATGGGCACCTTTATTACCCACAAAGGTGCCCTGGAGCTCAGAGTTCTTAGCAAGGAAGTTGAAAACCTTTAAAAATATATATCATATACATAAGATTATTTAATTTACACTCTAATTTAAAATTATTTATTGATTTTTGACTTCTGACACATATTAAGAATTCATTAATAATAATAATAGTTAACATCTATTGAGAATTTATAATAGGCAAGCACTTTGCCAAACATTTTATATGCATTCTCATCATTTAACTATCATAATAAACTTTGAAATTGATATCATAATCATCACTTTTCTAGGGAAGGAAGGCTTGCCCAGAGGTTTCACAAACCACTCTAGCTCACGTAGCATATAAGAGGAAGAGCTAGAACTTTTTCTGAAATCGAACTCTGTAGTCTCAATCACTCTGACAAATGTATCAGTTTATTTCTTATTTCCTTCATAATGGTTTTCAAGGTCCTTTCAGACAGCTCATTAGGTAAAAATTAATTTTTTAATAACACTGGAATTATTTTTCTATCAGAGTCTCACTTTTTCATGAATATTAAGAGTGCAGAAAGTTTATTGGTATTATTTTAGACTCCATATTATTAGTAACCTTTAAGAAACTATTAATAATGGGTTTTAATACAGTATTAAAAAGAACAGAAACCATATGGGCATTTCAACAGATGTAGAAAAATCATTTGATAAAATGCAACATCACTTTATGAGAAAACCTCTTAACATATTAGCTATAGAAAGAATAGACCACAACACGATAAGGCCATATATGACAAACCCACAGCTAACATCATACTGTACAAGGAAAAGTTGGATTCTTTTTCTCTAAGATCAGGAACAAGACAAGCATGCCCACTTTCACCACTACTATTCAACATAGTACTGGAAGTTTTAGCCAAAGCAAGTAGGCTCAAGAGAAAGAAATAAAGGGCATCCAAATTAGAAAGCAGAAAGTCAAATTTTTCCTGTTTGCTAATGACATGATCTTATATACTGAAAAATTTAGACTCCACAAAAAAGTCTTAGAACTCATAAACTAATTCAGTAAAGTTGCAGTTTCAAAATTAGCATACAAAATTACTACTATTTCTATACACCAATAATGAACTACTTAAAATGAAATCAAGAAAGCAATTCCATTCACAATAGTCCCCCCACCCACACACACAAACCCTAGGAATAAATTTAACTAAGAAAGTGAAAGATCTCTACAGTGAAAATTCTAGAAAAATGAAACCATATGTCCATAAGACTTGTCAAAAATGTCCATAGCAGCCCTATCCATAATTCAGTATTGCATATAACCCAGGTATTCATCAAGAGTAGAATCAATAAACATACTACATTAATTCACAGCATTGGATATGATTCAGAAATAAGTGATAAAATATAGATACAAATACATATGAAAATCTCAAAAACATTACATTTAATGAAAGATGCTTTATACAAAAGTGTACATCTTATGAATCCATTTATATGAAATACTGAAAAACTAATCTATGGTTGAAAAAGAACAGCATTTGCTTCTGGAGTTAGAGTGGAGGCAGGGATTGACTGGGAAAGGGTATGTGGGAGTGGTCTAATGCTTTTATATCTTGGTAGTGGTTTAACTTACACAGATGTATACATTTTTTGAAGTTCATCAAATATTTAATGTGCATTTGTCTTAAAATTTTACCTCTAAAGAAAAAATGTAGAACTGTAAACTAATATTGAACTCTAGGTAATATCATGCTGACGTATTCAAGAAGAAAGTGTATTGATGTCTGCATCTTACTTTAACATGTTCATCAAAACTACAAGACAGGTGGCAGGGAGATCTACAGAAGGATGAATAAGTGAAGAGCTCTATAACAAAATAAATATTGTAAAAATTAGCTGTAGAATTGAGGTACTGGTTGTGTATGTGTACACATACATTTGGATGTTTATTGTAAAATTCTTTTACTTTGTGAATGTTTGAAATGTTTAATGTACACTTTTGGAGAAAACGTTATAAAAAAAAAAATGAAGGCAAATCTGCATTATATAACAACATCCAACGTCATGACCTAGACAAAACACAGCAAGAGAATTTTTATTTTGTTTTTCAATTTAAGACATTAGACAAATCTGTAAATATATGGTGGTAAAAAGAACGATCAAAAATGTCTTAAAAGGTTTAAGTGAATCTTAATGAGATACAGTATCCGTAGTTTCCTGGCGCATTTAATGTACTTATTCTTTGTTGTCACAGAATATGTATTTCCTCACTGTGTAAAAGAGAAAGCCACCTTGTCTCTCACAATTGGAAATCAGAGTTAGAATGACAAACTCCTCAGTTTTAAACTTGCTTGAGTCTTACAAGTTACTAATTAAAAGTTCCTTAATTTTACACTTGAACAGATAAAGTGACTTGCCTAAGGTCATTTGCCTGAGTGAAAGAGTGAGGCAAGGACCCATGTTGTTTAACTCCTAGCAAAATGCTCTTCTTAAGACACTATGCTATCTTATTAAACTCAAAGTTTAAAATATGTAAGTACTTTTAAAAATCATATAAAACCCTACATAAATTCTTTAATCATTACCACATTTTTGGGTCACATTTTTGTCTTTAATTAAAATTTAAATTAAGAAACAGAAGATATTAAATTTTGCTTTTAATTTCCTATATTATATCACTCTGTGAACATTATAAATTCTCTTAATATCATTATATTATACATAATGTATATGTACACATAAGCACACACACATACATAAGTATATATCCTAGAATCAGGAGTGTTAAAATGAGTTCTTTGGTTTCCAGTGAGATTATTCTTTAATACAATAACTATAAAAAGACCTACCTACCTTTCAAAATGTGGAAAACATTCTATAATAAAGTCTTATATTCAAACAACTTATTAGAAAAAGATACTTTTAAAAAATGTTTTAAGACATAATATAATTACATTTCCACATAAAAAGGCATCTACTTGAAGATGCTCTTAATATTCTAATAGTTCAGTTATTATTAAGGTAAAGATTGTAATTGCTTCTTATTGTTTGAATGATAAATGAATATGGCAAAAGGTTAACAACTCCTAGCTCTCTCCCTTTTCTCTTCTCTACTTGGCTGGTTGAAGGAAACATTAAGAGAAGTGAATTCCTGGGAGCGATGTCAGCAAGTTTGGTTTATTTCTACAAACGATTGTTACTGATAAAGAAATATCCATTTTTAAAAATTAATTAATCATTATTATTATTATTTTTTTGAGGCAGGTGCTTGCTCTGTTGCCGAGGTTGAAGTGCAGTGGAGCAATCATAACTCACTGAAACCTTGAAATCCTGGCTGGTCCCAAGCAATCCTTCTACTTCGGCCTCCTGAGTAACAAAGATTACAAGCATGTACCACTATGCCTAGCTAATTTTTTTTTTTTTTTTTTTTTGAAACAGAGTCTCATTCTGTTGCCCTGGCTGGAGTGAGTGCTGTGGTGTCAGCCTAGCTCACAGCAACCTCAAACTCCTGGTCTCAAGTGATCCTACTGCCTCAGCCTACCGAGTAGCTGGGACTACAGGTATGCGCCACCATGCCCGGCTAATTTTTATATATATTTTTAGTTGTCGAAATAATTTCTTTCTGTTTTTTAGTAGAGACAGGGTCTCTCAGCCACTCTTGCTCAGGTTGGTCTCGAACTCCTGAGGTCAAACAATCAGCCCACCTCAGCCTCCCAGAGTGCTAGGATTACAGGTGTGAGCCACCGCGCCCGGCCCTAGCTAATTTTTTAAAAATGTTTTTTATAAAAGGAATCTCACTATGTTGACAAGGCTAGTCTTGACCTCCTGGCCTCAAGGGATCCTGCCACCTTTGCCTCCCAGAGTGATGAGATTACAGGCAAAAGCCACTTCACCTGGCCAAGATACCCCTTTAGATATTGAACACTGGGTGTTGTCCTATTTCATAATATTTTACTATAAAATGTTTTTGTTGAGATTTCCTGGAAAATAGAAGAGTTAGTGGAATTTATGTAATTTTTAAGCAATTTCATAAACCTCTGTAATATCTCTAGAAAGGAAATAATTGAGTTTATTCCATGTTCTTAAAGATTTTTTTTCTCAGATTTCACTATGCAATAGAGTCACTTGGGGTAAGTTTTAAAGAATTTTTAACCTTGATTCCAAGAAATTCTGATTCAGTAGAAACACCTGCTCATATGATTTTGAGACCAGGTTTTCAAAATGTAGACTTTGAGTATCATTGCTTTAAGAATGCCTACCATTTTAACAGTTGACAGTAGAAGATCAATCAAGTATCTGCATAGTCTTTATGACCTTAACCACAATGATTCTAGAAGAACGTCCTGCTCTAACATTAAATCTCAGAAGAAAACTATTGAAAATCAAGCATCTGAAAATCCAAGGGACTAAATGCTGTGGATGCCCTCCCTGTCATACTGCTCAACCCCAAATCCAAGCAAAATGCTCTTGTGTTGATGGTCATTGCTGGTTGAGTAGATTTGAGCTTTGGATCATTAATTGGAGACTGGATCATTGTGACTCTGCTTCTACCTTCCACCTTCCCCACTAATTATAGAACAATCTTAACTGTGCATTAAAAAATATCTCCAGTAGGCTTCTTGTTTTCACCCAGCATTAGCACCGAAAGCTAATACTCTCATGAAGTATCACCGTAAACAGAATTACAGAGCCACGTCCCAGAGAGGCTATTTTCCAAGGAAGCTTGAGTGAGCAGGAGAAACAAAATCTAGCATTAATGATGAACAAGTTTAGCAATATAAAAATCCAAAGACAGCAGAAAAATTAATGATATATTTTTAGTAACAGTAGTGAAAAGCAGGATTTTAGAAAATAGCTGCCATCCATTCTCTGGAAAGAAAAATTAGCACTTTCCATGAAATAAAAACAGATGAAGGTTTAACATTTATGAAATGAATATGATCATCAGTAGAAACATTAAACAGTGAAATCAGTCCTAAAGAAATCTAGGTCAGTGAAACAGCAAGTAGACTCAGGGTATACATAATAGTGTACATGTGCGTGTGTATACACACACTAATGAAAGATAGTGTGATGGTAACATACAAACTTGGAGCCTACAACCCAGCCTGTGAGGTCAGCTAGACCTTGATTTTAGTTTCAATTCTGTCACCTACTGACCATTTGACCTTGCTCAAGTTATTTAATATCCCTATGTCTCAAAATTTCCTTCTAAGTAAAGCAAAAATTATAAACCTGCTTGACATGGCCATTGAGAAAATACTGATAAAACTTAGGCAAAATGCCTAGTCTCTGGCACAAGGAAATTCCAATAAATGACAAAAGATTGCAAACACTTAAGAGAGAACATTAAAATTCACCATACATTTAGAGTCAATTGCTCAAAGAGAAGTTGAAAGAAATGGAAACAACTCTGATAATACAAAGTAATAAGTAACAGTTAAATTACTTACCATCCTAAGTGTTTTCCATGTATTAACTCATTTGATCCTACCAACAAACCTGTGAGTTTTATAGATGCTATTTTAGAGATGAAGATATTGAGTCATGGAAGTAATCAGAACTCAAAGAAAGAAATACAATTGGATCTTTTGGAAAGGGATTATAATATTCTAGGCAAAATTAATAATTTATGACTTTCAAGGAAAAAATTCTGGTGAAATCCTACAATTCAAGAAAATAATACTTATGTAAATATTTAAACAGAAGAAATGCCACCATTACCATAAACAACAACAATAAAACATTATTTTCACAGCTGCTAACACCAAAGTGGCTTCAGAAATCTGCATAACCAAAAAATTATTGAAACTAGTTAAGCTAGAATTCACTTGCAAAGTTGAAAGGGAAACATCTATACACTTGTATATAATTAAAAAAAATAGCCCTTCCATAGAGAGCATTAGAGGAATCACCAGTGGAAAATTCACTAATAGTATAATTTATAAAGTCAAGCTTTTATTATAGAAATAAATTTAAAAAAAGACAAAAATAAAGGATTTTTAAACAATAATATATAAGATCATTATATGGTGCCACTAAGGGTTGGCATAAGCAACTTCTCACTGGTATATTAAAATGTATTCCATTTGTTCTTGCATAGGTATTGCAAATTCCATGTTAACAGTAAAACATACTTATTTCTGATTTTCCTCAGGAGATACAGAACAATGTTTCCACTTGAAACTATGTACTTACTCTGGAGATTCCTTTGTATGTGAAACATTCATTGGAGATCTTGTTCTCCACTTGTGTTGCAGATACTTTGTGCAGTGAATAGCCCAGTGTGTGTAGTTTGGTTCAAACTGACCTATCAGAACTTCTCTATCCTTAAAAAGAGTCAGTAGACTGTGGTTATGTTTCCATGATATTTGTGGGGCACTCCAGACTTTATAATTATTTATTTTTCAATAAAAATATACCAAACCATATTATTTTGACATCTTTTACAAATACAAAATTACCTTCTTTTCCACCAGGTTAAATTCCATTCAGGTAGATGATGATGCTTTCCCAATTTAAATTTACAAGTGAGGTAGCGTAGTAAGATTTATTATGCAGGACTCTTGGTATTTAGGGGTTCACATTCAAAGCAGTGTGTAGGAAGAACATGAGCTTGTGCAAAGATTAACTCTGACATAATCACTGTTTTTAGATCTGCCGGGTAACAGTTTTCATTTTATTTATGAGCCTCATATTTTAAATTGACGTTTATGCTGGGCAATGTGTGAAATTATTTGACTGTGACCAGACTTATTTATAAATTCAATGTGAAGACTGACACATTTCATATGCTATTTGTATTTTGAATATATTGGAAATGGTACAATTAAAATATCTGAGCTTAAAGAGTGAAGGGGAGAGATAGAGATTCAGTTAAGAAATAGTGTTTGAGTGCACACATATTTTAAAAGTTATAAAGGGAAAAGAAGCAATATGAACTACTTATCTCAGTGCCTGAAAATATGCAGGAAGCAAAAATAAGACCTGCTAAGGCTGGCATATGAAAAGGACTTCATGAAATGTTAACTTAACACATTCAAAATCATATTATAATTAGTACGGGTGAGCCATAAAATGTTCCTAAAAACACCTAGAAGTTAATATGGGTTTTTTTTCTCTCTCTCGTTCTCTCGCTCTCTTACTCTCGCTGTCATCTTCATATTATCAAGTATAAAGGTCTTAATTGAAGACTGTGTTCCTAGAGAGTGTGCACCTTGTCAAATAGCAAAATGTTACACCCTGAGATGAAATTCTCATCAAGTATTGTGACACTGAGTAGACTCAGAGTTTTAGTGGAAATTTAAGGGTTTGGGTCAGGTTTTATGCATTACTGCCTGCCCTTCACCCTGATATTTTCAATGTATCTGCTCCCCATATGTACAAGGATACCAACAGGGAAAGGACAATATATGCAAGGGGTTCTAAAAACTTTATCATATGAATCTTAAGATTCTTAGGCATCCAGGGGAAAAAAAATGATACTATAATTACCAGCAAGAAAAATTCTAACAAGGTACACATAATTTGTTCCCTTTTTTGTGACTCAAAATTTCTGACTCACATTTAGCATAATTCATTTCCTTTTAGTGAAAGTGTCAGTACCATTCTTTTCAAAATATTCCTTCTTCAGAATTACCCTCTGCATTGAGAAATGACATACAATAGCAATAATAGCAATAATTATAGTAATAACAATACCATGTATTTAGTGATTCAGGATAGAGTGATTGACACTGAAGACAATTATCTCTAGCATATAGTAAAGAAAAACTGGTTTGTTGGTAGGTAGAAGCATAAGACACTTGGCAGCTAGTGAAATGATGAAATCTGTTACCAAACAGCTCCCTGGAATTAGTGACTCTATCATGCAGAGGGTGGCAGCAGAATACTGTGGACTTCTGATCTTTATATATCCATCATTTATCTCACTAAGAGGTGTACAGTAGGCAGTGCATTTTATCAGTTGTGACTGCAGAGTAAGCTTCTGGGACAAGAATAGTCGAGGAATCCTTGAAAAATTAGGGAAGATTTAATTCCTGAAAAAAATGCTTTGAATCAGAAACAGGTAGAGAAGATAGAATCAAGGCATATCTCACAAACGAGCAAGTTAAAACAAATTAAAAGCAGGAGATCAAAAAAACCGTTAGACAAATAAGAATAAAAGGGTGCATATAGAAGAAAACAAAGTGATAGGTATAAAGTCCTGTCACAAAGGCAGGAACTTACCATCAACAGATATTGAAAAAAAAATAAGAGAATGAATATGAAATGCTAACACTAAAGAACTGTGATAAATGTCCCAAGAATCACTCTTGTCTAGTATTTAAATGTATTTTTCCAAGGAGATACACAGTGACACAGCCAGACCCTAGGGTGGAGATGGATGTTAATAATAATGGGTGATAATAACAACAACAATGCTACTTCTCCACTACTACTAATAATAATAAATAATGGACATTATGAAGGAGTCGAAAATTATAAAAATTGACAACAGGCATATGAAATTTACTATTACAACTTCTTAAATGTAAAGTTTCCCTGATACAGTTAGTTGAGAGCATAATTACTACAGTACTGAATAAATTATATAAATGCTCAGAAGTTTTAGTAATTATTAATGCAGTTAAGTTTATGGTTTTCCCTTCTTGCCTTGTTAGTAGTTAAATAACTATAATTACCATGAATTTGATCATATTTCCCTGAAATAGTTAATGATAACCATCATCATTATCTTAATCCCAAAGATTCAGAATTTATCAACTACAAGTCATTCTCTCCAGAAAAGGGAAATGGTACCAAAAATTTGAGCTCCAATTCCCCTGAAGGAAGAAAATTGGGACAGAGGGAGAGGAGAGGAAAGTAATGATAATGAAAAGATGATAAGGTGTGAGGAAGGAGACTGATCTCTATACAGACATTCCTTTTGTTAGGACTACAAAAAGTAAATAAAACAGGTTTACCTTAGAGAAAATATGATCTCATGGGTGACAAGTAGCTCTTCTCCTTCAATTCCCTCATTAAAAATAAAAAAGAAAACTCAGTCACATTTACTAGTAACACAAATATTTTTAAAAGATCACAAAACATTTAATATAATAAATATAAAAGAGAACATAATTTTCTTTAATCTTCTCTTTCCACCTTGCCTTTCACTGAAATTCCCTCATCCTATATTCCTCTTACATAGTCCTAAAAATGTTGCTTTGCACTTTGCAAAAGGCACTAATCAAATATTTAAAATAATACAAAATGAATATTTCACCAAAGCTGAACCCATTCCATGGCAAAAATGTAAAAAACAAAAATATCATAAATTAATATTCTTTAATATCAAAATTTTTATAGGATATATTAGTATTACACAGTATATTCAATTAAGTGTATTTGACAGTTCAGGGAAATATAGTGTTTAATTGTCTCTTTCCACTAAGTGTAAAAGTTAATTTTACAGTATTTTGATAACAAAGCAATTTTCATTTTCTTACTTCAAAGAAAAAGTATACACCCTTACATGTTAATTTCTAATGCTACTCATTGAAAACTCAAATAACCTACTGATAAACAGAGTAGATAGTGACAAAGTAAAAAACAGAAGTCAGACGAGATAAAAATTAAAACAGTAGAATTTACCATGTATTTCTTACCTTATTCTATCTTCCTAGCCCTAATGAAACTGAACACTAAAGGAACATCAATTGACTATTAATAAAGTCTTAATTAATTTTAATGAGTATGGACCTCATTACTTAAAATTCAAGTATGCCATTTTGTAATTAAGTATGCTATGAATTTAAATCTAGTGATTTTTTTTATATTCATGGTACAGACTTTTAAAAGTCTGTCTGCATTGTCACATCATTTTAGGGGGGCAATGAATAATTCAATTTCTTTATATCTTTCAAATATCCAGTTTGAGCTAAACTTGATGAGAAATCATCAGAGGAAAAAAATGGTCATATTCTAAATAATTGCCACTAATATTTTTGCTAACATAGGAAATTATAGCACAGTGAAAAGTAATATATTCACATTTCTTTAAACTTACAAAATTCACATTTCACCTTAATTATTAAGTACACAGAATAATGACATAATGTATATTTAATTTATTATTTTTATACTGTCTAACCTTTAATCTGGCTTTCTATGGATTTATACCTCTCATTGTTTTATATTACATTTGTTATTTTTATATTATTATTTCTTTAATTGCAAAATATAGCCATACAAATAAAGGCCATTCTCTAGAAAAAATAATCCTATGCTCTGTATGAAACCAGAGAAGACCCCATATAGCAAAAGAAATCTTAAACCAAAAGAATAAATTGGGAGGTATCAATTTACCACACTTCAACTATGCTGCAAGGCTATAGTAATTAAAACAGCATGGTACCGGCACAAGAACGGGGACATAGACCAATAGAACAGAATTGAGAACCCAGATATAAAACCATCCTCATATAGCCATCTAATCATTGACAAAGCAGACAAAAACATACACTGGGGGAAAGAATCCTTATTCAATAAATCGTGCTGGGGAAACTGGATAGCCACACATAGAAGACTGAAACAGGATCTGCACCTTTCACCTCTCACAAAAATCAACTCACAGTGGATAACAGACTTAAATGTAAGACATGAAACTATATGTTGGAAAAACTCTTATAGACATTGGCCTAAGCAAAGAATTTATGAAGAAGACCCCAAAGGAAATCACAGCAACAACAAATATAAATAAATGGGACCTGATCAAATTAAAAAGCTTCTGCACAATCAAGGAAACTAGCATGAGAGCAAACAGACAAGCTACAGAATGGGAGAAAATATTCACGTTACACATCTGATAAAGGGCTGATAACTAGAGTCTATATAGAACTCAGGAAAATCAGCAATAAAAAAGTCAAACAACCCTATCAAAAAGTGGACAAAGGACATGAACAGAAACTTTTCAAAAGAAGATAGAATAATGGCTAACAAACATATGAAAAAATGCTCAACATCTATAATCATCAGGGAAATGCAAATCAAAACTACAATGAGATATCACTTATCTCCAGTGAGAATGGCCTTTATCAAAAAGTCCCAAAACAATAAATGCTGGCATGGTTGTGTAGAGATAGGAACACTCATACACTGCTGGTGGGACTGCAAACTAGTACAACCTCTGTGGAAAGTAATATGGAGATACCTCAAAGAGATACAGGTAGAACTACCATTTGACCTGGCAATCCCATTACTGGGCATCTACCCAAAAGAACAGAAGACATTCTATAAAAACGACATCTGCACTCAAATATTTATAGCAGCACAATTCACAATTGCAAAGATGTGGAAACAACCCAAGTGCCCATCAATACATGAGTGGATTAATAAAATGTGATATATGTATACAATGGAGCTCTACTCAGCCACAAAAAACAATGGTGATATAGCACCTCTTGTATTATCCTGGGTAGAGCTGGAACCCATTCTACTAAGTGAAGTATCCCAAGAATTGAAAAACAAGCACCGCATGTACTCACCATCAAATTGGTATTAACTGATCAACACTTAAATACATATATAGTAATAGCATTCATCAGGTGTAGGGTAGATGGAAGGGCAGAGGAGGGGATGGGTATACACACACCTAATGGGTGTGTTGCACACTGTCTGGGGGATGGACATGCTTGAAGCTCTGACTTGGGTGGGGCAAGGGCAATATAAGTAACATAAACATTTGTACCCACATAATATGCTGAAATTAAAAAAATAATAATTGTTACTGGAACCAAAGACACTTCATAATGGTAAAATAATCATAATATTTATAAATGTACATACATCTAATAACAATGCCCTAAAATACATGATGTAAAACTAGACTGATTGAAGCAAGAAATAAAAAAAAATAATGATAATAGTTGGAGACTTCAATATCAACAATGAATAGTAAAGCTAGGCAGACAGAAGATCAACAAAGAAACAGAAGACTTGAATAACATTATAAACTCAACTAGACCTAACAGACATTTGCAGATCAGTCTACTGAAAAATAGCATAATATGTATTCTTCTCAAGTCACATGGAACATTGTTTAGCATATGTTAAACTATATAACAAACTTTAATATATTTAAAGAAATTTAAATCAATGAAAATATGTTCTTCAACAATAATAGAATTAAATTATAAATAAAATTAGGAATTTTAGGAAATTCATAAATATGTGTATATCAAACATTACACATTTAAATAATCAATGGGTCTAAGAAGAAATTGCAAAGGAAATTAGAATCATCTTGGAGATAAATCAAAACCAACAACAATATATCAAAACCTTTTAGGATGAAGCTAAAGAAATGCTTAGAGGGAAATTTATACCTGCAAATACTTGTGTTGAAAAATAAGAACTGTCTTAAATCAGTAACCTTACAATAGCTAATATACTAGGAAAAAAGCAAACTAAACCCAAAGTGAACAGAAGGAAGGAAATAATAAATATTAGAGGGGAGATGAACAGAGAATTTAAGACAATGGAGAAAATCAATAAAACCACACTGAGTCTTTCAAAAGATCATCAAAATTGACAAACTTTTAGCTAGACTAAATGAGAAAAAAAGAAAGAAGACTCAAGTTATTAAAATGAGGAATGAAAGAGGGGACATTTCTACTGACTTTACAGAAAAAAAAGGATTGTATGATAATACTGTGAACAACTGCTTAAGAGATTACATCATAAATTAAATGGAAAAATATCTAGAAAGACACAAATTACTAAAACCGACTCAAAAAGAAATAAAATGTCTGAGTAGACCCAAAACAAGTAAAGAGATTGAGGTAGCAGTCAAAACAATTCTCACAAGATTTTTCTGCTCCTGCATGAAAGAATCTTGGAAGTCATCACTGAATAATAATAATAAGTAACAAGCTAAACAAACTGTAACATCAATGTTAAATGCTTAAGTCAGTCAGATAATTGAGGCAACAGTATAAACAACTGCTCTCAAAATCGAGGAGACAGACAGTGAATACAGAGCATCACATTTACTAGAGCAGAAACCCATGAGCAGAAACCTGCCAGGCAACAAATACTGGGGTAGGAAAACCTGAACTCTAATTGAAGAATTGCTCAGTGTGAACGAGTTTGAGAGTTAAAAATTCAGGTGAATTGTTTTGTCACCAAAAAAGAAAAAAAAAATCATAGAGCCAGTATCAGAACCAGAGTCAGATATAGCAAGGATGTTGGAATTATCAGACTGGTTAATTAAAAACAGCTATGATTAATATGCTAAGGGCTCTAATGCAAAAAATAAATGACATGCAAGGACAGATGGATAATGGTTGCAGAGAGATGGAAATTCTAAGCAAGAATCAGCAAAGAAATGCTAGAGATCAAAAACAGTATAAAAGAAATGTTGATGGGATTATTGGTAGATTGGATACAACTGCGGAAAGAATCACTCAGCTTGAGTTTATGACAATAGAAACCTCCAAAATTGAAAAGCAAGCAGATAAAAGATTGAAATTTAAAAAAACAGAATATCCAAGAACTATAGGACAACTACAAAAGATGTAACATATGCATAACAGGAATATCAGAGAAAAAGAGAGAATGAAACAGAAGAAATATTTGAAGCACTAGTAAGTGAGAATTTTTCCAAATTAATGTCGGACACCAAACCACAGATCCAGGAATCTCAGAGAACACCACACGATAAATGAAAACCAAACAAAACAAAAGGAGAACAAAAATGGAGAAACCTACACATGTCATATACAAATTGAAAAAAAATCAAAGAAACAACCAAAGTATAAAAGAGCAAAGATAAGAATCATGTTCAACTTCTCCTCAGAAACTATGCAAACAAGAAGAGAGTGTAGTGAAATATTTAAAAAGTTAAGAAAAAAATGCCAATAATCTAGAGTTCTTTATCTTGTGAAATATCCCTTCAAAATGAAAGACAAATACAAACATTTTCAGACACACAAATATTGAGAGGATATTTTTCCACTAGATCTGCCTTGAAGCAAATGTTAAAAAAGTTCTTAAGAAGCCATTCTGATTGGGCTAAGGCAATATCTCTTTGTGGTTTTATTTGCATTTCCCTGATGATCAGTGAGCACTTTTGTCATAAAGAGGGAAAGAAAAAGATATATTTCTGAAACTCAGATCTACACAGAGCAAGGAAGAGCATCAAAAAATAAATAAGTGAAGGTAAGATAAAAACTTTTATTTTTCTTATTCTAAATTAATATAATAAGATAAAAATTTGTTTGAAATAATAATAGCAAGAATGTATTTGAAGGTTGTAGTCTATTTATTATAGAAATGAATGACAACAAAAACACAAGGGACGGATAGCAGAAATTGGAAAAGAAATTGTTATTATAAGATACCTACACTACCCATGAAGTGATATAGTGTTATTTGAAAGTAGACTTATATTAGATGTATATATATTTTGAAAACTCTAGAGCAATCACTACAAAATAATTTTTAAAGAAATAATGGCTATGCTAAGAAAGGAGAAAAAAATGAAATCAGATAAAATGCTAAATTAAAACCAAAAAAACAAGAGTGGAAGATAAAATGGGAACAAAGACCAAGGATAATGAACAGCAAAGAGTAACTAAATGGTAGTCTAATCACCAAATAAAATATTAGGAAACGATTTGTATAGACATTTCTTCAAAGAAGATATACGATAGATCAATAAACACAGAAAAACATATTCGTTATTTTTAGGGAAAAGCAAATTGAAACTACAATGTGATATCACTTCATACCACTAGAATGGCTATAATTTAAAAAAAAACATAGACAATAACAGACATTGCCAAGAATGTGGCGAAATTGGAACCCTTATACACTGCTAAGGGAATATAAATTGTACGATTTCCTTGGAAAACTCTTTTGCAATTCCTCAAAATGTTAAATGTAGGAACTTAGGGCTCAGTAATTCCACTCCTAGGTATAAGAGAATGAAAACATATGTCCACATCAATATCTGCATATAAATCCTTATAGCAGTATTATTCATAATAACCAAAAAGAGGAAACAACTCAATTGTAAATTAAATGGTGACTGTAGTATATGCATACAAAGAAATATTGTTTGGCAATAGAAAAGGCAGCAGTACTCATACATACTACAACATGGATCAACTTGGAAAACATCATGCTAAGTGAAAGAAGTCAGACACAAAGGGCACATATTGTATGATTCTATTGGCACGAAATGTTCTGGGTTGGCAAATCCCTGGAGACAGAAAGATTATTGCTTGACAGGGACTGGTGGGAGAAAGGAATGTGGAATAAATTCTATTTGGTATGGAGTTTTCTTTGGGGTGTTGAAATAATTTTAAATTTGTTAGTGGTAATACTTGCATAATTCTATGAATTCACTGAAAATCACTGAATTGGATACATTAAAGGGTAATATTTTATGACATGTGGAATATATTTTTTAAAAGCTGTTAAAAAAGTTAGAAAAACTGACTCCACAGGAAAAAGGAAACTCTCTTACACCCTTGGGAACATTTGCACAGTTCCAGAACACACAATTTCTGCTTTAAATATCTTCCTGTAGAGAAATACTTGAATAGTTGAAGGATTTTATAGCTGGGAAAAGGCAGTATAAGCTGGGACCAAATTCCTTCAACATTTAATTGAATATGTAATGTTGGCTGATATTGTAAATATTTGAATCAGAGAAAATTATAACAGGTCAACTGGTTAACTTTATGTAAAATATAGTCAAAGTTACTTTAAAAATATAATTAGATTTTTAAATGTATCACTTATATGTATTTGATTTAACTGTTCTATTTACCCATAATTTGGGGATTTATAATAAAGAAGTGAAAGTTCCAAGTTCACAATCAAACAATTGAGGGATTTTTTTGATTTGTGCCACAAATCTCCGCATCCATTATCAAAGATTTCTACATTTTTTAATAGGAAACATCCTGCAATGTTATTTTCACTTAGAGTCTTATATAAAACATTAAACAAGTGATGGAGATATAAAGATATTCATTTTGGTAAACACAAAACGCACATTTTCCATGAAATGAAAGAACAGATACTCTATCTGCAATGTTCACTCATACAACAGAGTCCTCATACATTCTAAAATTTTAAGAACAAATGTATGTGAATTTGTCTAAATTGAATGTCTGGTTTCCTCAGAGACTCTACTATGTCATAATAAAAGAATAATAAAGAAACTAATGCTACCCTAAATATTGAACTCAGTTCTTTCTTTCAGGATTGATCACGGACACCAGCATTTTAATATTCTAAGATTTGCCAGGAGGGAGAACAAAACATTTTCAAGGCTTAATGTGCATACATTATGAATATCAGCTAATATTCTCAACAGGGGAGGGCAATTGGCAAATTTCTGACTTATCTTTCTGCTTATGTGTTTCTGCAAAGAGCTAAATACTAGTTTATCAGCCTTTATGCCTTGATCACAGGTGTTAGCATATGAAAGTGGTGAATAATCTTGACTTCCTGATGTGAAATGCAACTTGTGAAATTCAAACCTACTTGTGAAATTCCACAACTGTTTCATAGATTAATGATCACTAATGGCCGATACATGCACAACCTGTTAGTTAAACAAAGAATGTGCCTGTGGTCAGAAATATAAACAGATTTATGAATTTCTCTGCTATTTTTCTTACCATATACTTTACCTAGTCCTGTGGAATCAATTATGGCATATGTTGAATAGTTAATACTCTAGGATGTCACCAAACAGATCAGGGATATTGATAGTCCCATGAAATTTAATGCTTAGCAAGCCAATGCCATAATTAATTTCCTGACGTTGTATTGAATTCATTCTCTAAATTTTTTTTTTTGGTTCATGTATAATTTGATAGTTTGATGATATTTTGCATCTGTTTTAAAAACCTAACCAGAATCAGCAGAGAATTCTGAAATATAATTAAATTTTGGAGCTATTCCCTTTTTGATCATTAATGTTCTAACCCCTACTGAAAGACAGAGTTTACTGCATTACAAGATAATTACCTTAAGAGAGTTTCATAAAGAAACACTATTTTCTGGCAAGGAGTTAGTCACTCCTTTGATTAATACAATAATTAGGAGTAATATATCAAGCGCAAAATTCTGTTGTATGAGTAACTCTTGTTATGTGGAATCATGCTATAATTCTGGTTGAAAGAATACTTTAATGTCTTTTTATTTGCCTTTTTATATTTACTATATTCTGCTTAACAGTTTTAAGGTAAGAGAGAAGCATGTAATATAGAAACTTCAGGCTATATTAACTCTAATCTTCCACTATTTTTGCAACTTATGATTGCAATATTAATTGCAAAACTCTCTCTGGCTTCTTGCTTTGCAAAGTGATATTTATGGGCTAGCAGCATTTGTATACCCTGAAAGCTTATTAGAAACACAGAATCTCATTTGATCTCAGACACATTGAACCAAAATCTCCATTTTAAAGTGATCCCAATTTATTAAACGGCAAACATCAATTTACATATATATTCATATGTATATATACACATACATACATATATATTCATATGTATACATATGTGTGTGTATATATATATATGAGGTTCTTACATATATATATATAGTCCATGTGTGTGTGTGTGTGTATGGGGTCTGTCCATCTGTCCGGAAAGTATCCAGCCATGTATTAAATTATATGAAAAATAGAGATATTTATTGCAGAAGATACAAGAAACATTGCACATAGGACAATGATGCCTCATTTCCCTTCAAAATAGGCACCTTGGGACCTCACACAGTTCTCCCAGCATCTCTTAACCTAACCCATACACATTAAACATTCTCAGGTGTTCTGTTTGTTGCAGGCCTTCCAGAATGTGGATCACTTTCCACAGGTTCTCGACCATCTTTGAAGCATTCGTGCCACACTTTCATTTGCACTGCACTCATTGCATCATCCCGGAAAGCCTTCTGAATCATCTGAATAGTTTCTATGGAAGAATGATAAAGCTTAACGCAAAATTTGATGCAGATTCATTGCGCTACTCATGCATTTTGAATGCTATGGCCACAGAGTACACATTCTCACTGAACAGCGTCTAGCACCCCACTGACTAGTACAGTGAAATCGACATTGTTCACCCATGCGCATGCCAGTCCACTCCCCTTGGCTGCCAGGTTACATCAATGTTGCACAAACCTTTCTCATTATATTAACAATGGCTGGATACTTTCCAGCCAGCCCTGATATATTAATTGACCCCATTCCCATTCTCAAAGTTTTCAATGCAAACTTTAAATCAACAGTATGGAGAAAAGATAACCATAAAAAAAAGAGGAAAAACACAAGGAAGGATGTGGCCATCCTTGCCTCTGGCCTTCAGGGGTCTTGCTCTAAAGTTTTGGATTGATGCTGTATATACCTAATAGTTTGCTGCTTGACCCTAATTTCTTGGAAAAGTTGTCTCCTTTATGATACTGTTCCTGGGGATTCTTGAGAGACTTTCGGTTTTACATCTCCCATTATTATAGAAGTCAAAGACGTGAGTGTAAGACATTTTTTAAATTAAGAATTGTGAATCCAAGGTTTAATTCCCTAGTTTTTACTTTAAACAAGCTTTATGTCCACACACTCTGGAGTCTCATCTTTCATATACCATTAAAAGAACGGAACCTAAGTTACACTTAAATAACACTAAACCAAAACTATTTTATAATAATAACTGGAGAAATTTATTTTCATAAATTCCCTGTTTTATTAATTGGCATTGGAAGCAAATGTATATAGCTCAATATCATTGCATATCTAGTATAAATAGATATAATAACCGATTTGAAGGTTCTGGTATGTATAAAGACTACAGTTATTATAATGAGTGTGCCTACCAAATATCAATGAAAAATCTAAAATTTATTATATTGAGTCAAGATCATAGCATGATTTTTAATTTTATAAAATTGGCTGATATATTAATATGTTTTATTAAAGAATACTTCATTGCATCTTTGCAAATGCTTTCTCTAGTTTAAAAACCAAATTTTCTAGTTTTCAAATATTAATATATTTGCTTCTTTTACTTCTGTTATTTTTAAAGTTGTTCAGAAGATTTTAAAAACCTGAGAGCAATAAATATCTTCTAGATTTATTGATTTCATAATAAGTAAGGCAAACACCATTGGAGCCATGCTTCCCTCTCATTGCAAGGAGTAGCAAACTCGTTATTTGAGTAGGCCTCAAATAAAACTATTATTTTTAACTTTAAATTTACAAAAAAAAAATATTCACTTGGAAAAGCTAGGACTCTGACAAAAAGGAAGAATATAGAAAAATACAGAATTTAATCAGGCTATACGGAGATTGATGGAAAATTTAGTCACAACTTTGGTGATGTGAGTAATGGAATGAAGACTTTGTTTATTCAAATTTCGAAAAAAGCAATCATTTAAGGGTCTGAATGGAGGCATTGAAATGTTTCAGAGCCAAATGGAAGTATCTTAAAATGTCTTTGGAGAAACAAAGAAATACAAGTGCAATAAAGCAATAAAATAAAATAGCTGAGATTTTAGTGGTTTTAGGGGGATTCTATTTATTAATACTCAAAAGAAATAAAATAATTATATGGCCATATATAAGCAGACATGACAACCAAGTCTATATAAATAGCATGAAATTGTGTTCCTCTAATGTTATAACAACCACAAAAGTGGCTTATTGTGTCCATCACTGATGTAGAAAGAATCTTTCTGACAGGTGCAGCATGATTTTAGTTGAAAACAGCATAATGTCCATGAGCAGGACAATGTAATATTATATTGTACAACTTCTTTACAAAGAGAAACTATGCAGAAGAGCAAGAAAAAGTGGCATAACTCTAACCTTTTGACTTGCAGAAATACCCATGTTTTATTTTTAAGTGACAAAAACAAATTTCAGAATAATGTAATTAACATAATGTTATTCATGTAAAAACAGACAACAAAGATAGAATATATAGGTGTCTCAGTGTACATGAAAAGGACACCAGGGATTTTTACATTATGATAAATGTTGATTATCTGCAGCAGCAGTGAGTGATGCTGCAAAATCCCTTTGTTTCCCCCATGTTTTCTTGATCTTGGCAAATGTATATTATTTCTGCAATTTTAAAAGGAATATAAAAGTTGTTCTTAAAATTAAGGTAGTAAAAATTATCCTGAATCTAACCCAGCTTTTAGATATAACTACCAGTTTATAGAAACACGAGGTACGGAACAAATAATTTAAAAATACTGTTAAGCTAAGTTAAAAGAAGACATTAAAAATGGACAAATATACCATGCTTATATATTGGGGGAATCAATATTGTTAAAATATTAATCTCTGCAAATTTACCTATAAATTCATGCTAAGTGTATGTACGTGTGCGTAAACGGACAAAATGATTCTAAAATGAATTCTGAAATTAACAAATCTGGGATAGGTAATGCAATTTTTAAAAAGAAGAACAAAGTTGGAGCAATTTACATTACCAGATCAAATACTTACTACACACAAAATAGTGTCTTTCTAGTGCAAGGATAGACAAATGGACCAATGGAACAGAAGAGAGTCCAGGATCATATATATTCAGCTACATATTTTATGGCAAAGGTTTTACTGCAATTCAATGGATAAAAAGATGTTTTTAATAAATGATATTAGATTAGTTGGATATCCACTTGGAAAAAAAATCACCTCACACAATACACAAAAATTTATTCACAATGAATCAGATACATAAATGATATGTAAAACAATGAAGCATTTAAAGAAAACATAGGAGAAGACCTTCATAATCATTACTGGAGAAGATTTTTAAACAAGACACAATAAAAAACTCCACAAAAGCCGTTAAATCCATTTAAAAGGCAAATAAGAGGTAAGAAGAAAATACTTGCAATACCTATATATATTGGGCTTTCATGCAGATACATAAAGATGTCCTACAAATCAATGAAAAAAACATATGTAATATTATAAAAACGTTTGGATTTCTGTTTTCCACCAAGACGAAATAACAGGGATGGATTTAAACCATTAAAAGTATTAAAAAACAACTACAATATGAAATACTCAACTATATGAAGCAGCTAAACAACTAAAATATATGAGGTAATTACACTAAAAATTTTCAGGTTTTTGACAATTAAACAATGCAGGAATGTGATCTCTAAGAAAAGGGGAACAATGTAAGCCTTATGATTGCACCAGCTTATTATTTTTTATTTTTTTAAATTTATTTTATTTTATTTATTTATTTATTTTTTTGAGACAGAGTCTCACTCTCTCACCCAGGCTAAAGTGTCGTGGCATCAGCCTAGCTCACAGAGACCTCAAACTCCTGGGCTCAAGTGATCCCCTTGCCTCAGTCTCCCAAGTAGCTGGGACTACACCACCACACCCTGCTACTTTTTACTATTTTTAGTAGAGACAGGGGTCTCACTCTTACTCAGGCTGGTCTCAAACTCCTGAGCTCAAGCAATCCTCCCACCTCAATGTCACCGGAGTGCTAGGATTACAGGAGTGAGCCTCCGTGCCCACAGATTGCACCAGCTTAGTGCCTGGAGAGTCCCAAGGAGAGGCAAACACAGAGAATGGTGATCTGACTGAGTTGATCAGTCAGAGACTGTTAAGTCAGGAACTCCAAGGCATCCAGAATCTGGGATCACAGTCCTAGAAAGAACAAAGCTTCAGAGAGAGAGAAAGAGTTCAAGAACTCGCAGACAAGTCTCCTTGAGTCTTTGGCTAAAAATTGGTCTGCAAATTGATGTGAGGAAAGTACTCAAAGCCAGGGAAAAACCATGAGGCGAATGTTTTAGAAACATTCTTGCAGTAGAAACAATTTTGGAAAATTATTTAGGGCTAGAAATAGTTCACATTCCCACAAGCCACAGTGAAATCATTACACAAACATATGAACAAAAAGTCAATTTTGAAAAAAGAGCAAAATTTCGATACAGAAACAAAGAAGAAATGGACCAATAGCAAGTATCAAGATGGTAGATTTGAATTCAAATATATTAACTATCAGATGTAATTAGTCTATCTATACACTACCAATTTTAAAGTAAAGATACACAGATAATAGAGAAAAACATACTATGCAAAAACTAATCATGTAGAAGTTGGGCTAGGTATATTACTTTCAGAAAATATAGACTTCAGAATAAGAATGATTATCAGGAATAAAGAGAGACATTACATAATAATAAAGGCAGCAAGTCATCAAGAGGACATAAAAACCCTAAATGTGCATGCACGTATCAGAGTTTCAAACTACATGTCTAGGTATATAAAAAAAATCTTATCTACAAAACCGTAGCTACATAAAACCTTTAACAACTATTATGGTTAATAGTGTGATCTTGAGAGCTTTTCATTTGAAATAGAGAAAGTGTCAAGGACGACAACTATCACTACTTCTACTCAACATCAGACAGAGTCAAATAAGGCTTTGTAAAGAAATAAGATGTATAAATATTGCAAAGAAAGTTGTCATTATTCATGGATTATGTGGTTGTATACACATAGGAATCCCAGAAAGTCTAAAAATAAATCAATAGAATTAATATCTTATATCTCCAATCTGAGGAAAAGAAAATGAAGAGTTCAGAAGACTCTTTTTTGCAATTTGTGTACCAACTCATCCAAGATCAAATAAAGTGCCAAGAAGATTCCTGAAGCTCCTGAGTCCAGGTCTTACTTCCTAGATGGCATTTCTTGATCAACCTGCAGCCAGAAAGAAATATGTTGCCCTGAAGGAAAGGACCCAACCCTGGCAGGATTCACCACCTGCTGACTAACAAGCCCTTGGGCTTTGAATAAACATCAGAGGTAGCTAGGCACAGTTACCACAGGCTTTTGGTGAGACTGGGCTGGCTTTAGGTGTGACCTGGTGCTGGTGGCCATGAGGGAGTGACCACATCACTCTTCCCCCAACTCCAGCAGCCCAGCACAGAGTGTGAGGAAGGAAAGTGAGAAACTTTGCATGGTAATCCAAGCAATTATCCCATATACTACCCACATCCTCCAAGGTAGTACCACAGGAGTCTGCAAGAGTCACAGCATTTCTGGGCTTCAGACACACTAGTGCTGATATGGCTGCAGTGACCGAAAACTTAGATCCCAACACTCAATTCTCTTTAAATATCTGGAAAGCCTTCTCAAGAAGGACAGTTTTAAACAAGCCCTAACTGTGAAGATAAAAATAAATACCTAATTCTTCAATGGCCAACACCAACGAACATGCACAAGCATCAGGAACATCCAGGAAAACATGACTTCACCAAACGAACTAAAAGGGTACCAGTGAGCAATCCCAGAGTGATGGAGATACGTGACATTTCGGACAAAGAATTCAAAATAGCTATCCTGAAGAAAGTCAAAGAACTACAAGCAAAAACAGAAAAAGATTTCAGAAGACTATCTGAGAAATTTAACAAAGAGATTGAAATAATAAAAAAAATTAAGCATAAATTCCAGAGCTGAAGAATTCAATTGATGAACTAAAAAACTCATGAGTCTCTCAACAGCAGAATTGATCAAGCAGAAGAAATAGTGAATTGAAGACAGGCTGTTTGAAAATACATGGTCAGAAGAGAAAAAAAGAAAAAGAATAAAAAAGAAAGAAGTATGCCTACCAGATCTAGAAAAGAGCCTCAAAAGGCAAATAAAAGATGTATTGTCCTTAAAGAGGAGGTAGACAAAGATTGTTAGAAAGATTATTCAAAGAAATAAGAATGGAGAACTTTTCAAACTTAGAGAGAGATATCAATATTCAGGTACAAGAAAGTCATAGAACACCAAGCAGATTTAACCCAAACAAAACTACCTCAAGGCACTTAATAATCAAGCTCCCAAAAGTCACAGATAAGGAAAGGGTCCTAAGACAAGCAAGAAAATAGAAAAAAACATAACACATAAGGAGCTTCCAATATGTCTGGTGGAAAACTTCTCAGTGGAAATCTTACAGAGTGGCATGACATATTCAAAGTGCTAGAGAAAAAAACTTTAACCCTAGAATATTATGGCCTGCAAAAATGTCCTTCAAGCATGAAAAAGAAATAAAGATTTTCCAGTACAAACAAAAGCATAGGGTTTTTATCAACACCAGAACTATCCTGCAAGAAATGCTAAAAGGAGTACTGCAATGTTAAATAAAAGGATGTTGATGAACAATAAGAAATCATCTGAAGGTCTAAAACTCACTAGTAACAGTAAATACACAAATACAGACTATTCTATTGCTGTATTAATATGTTGTACAGGTTACAACATAAAAAAGAGAGGGCGAAAGAAAATTACTCACATATATGAAATTACTATAAGCTTATGTTAAATGTTACAAGATGGGGCAATATAGAGAGTCACAAAACAGATGTGTGAATATAAGGAACTTGTAGTGAAAAAAACAATGAGCTAGCCAATAAACGCTTAGGTAAATGGCCTTCCAAATGAAAAAAAAAAAAAAAAAAGACATTGCATTCCTTATCTGAACATACATAAAAAATCAATTCTATATGCAATAAAAATCTAAATATTAACCTGAAACTTTTAAACTATGGAAGAATGCTTTAAACTGTAAAATATATAATATTTTAAAATATGTAAGTATACATTTATAAAATATAAGTATATATAATATATATAAATATAAGTACATATTTATAAAATGTAAGTATATATAATATATAAAATATAAATATATATTTTAAAATATATATTATGTATAATATATATTTTGAAATATATATTATAAATATATTTCTTTATAAAATCAAGTATATACTCTGCATATATATATAGTCACAAAACTGTAAATAATGGTGATATACTGAGTAAGAGATGTGTATAGCAACATCAACAGACAAAAGGTTAAGGTTTATACAATATTAAAAATTTCTTTCAAATCAGTAAGAAATGACAAGATATTCAATTTTAAAAATGGGGAAAAAGTTTGAACACTTCATTCACAGAGAAGGAACTCAAAATGAACATAAACATAGGGAAAAATGCTCAACCTTGCTAACAGGAAAATACAACTAAAATAATAATTTATATTTTATATTCAGCAGGTTGGCATAAATACAAAAGACAAGTAATATAAGATGTTGATTAGGATGTGGGGAACTTGAGACATTCTACCTGTTAATATGGGAATTTAAATTGGTAACAATGTTATATAAAAAGCTGTTGATATCTAGTAAACGGATGAGCCAGATTCATTATGATCCAGAAATTTCATATGTAGATGTGCATCAAAATAATCTATTAATGAGAAAGAAAACCCAAAAAACACAAGATAGTGAATTTCATTATTTTCGATGTATATGTATATGTGTACCTACATATATTATGTGTATATATGTATGAATGTATGTACATGTATGTATGTATATTATTACATAGATAATCCAAATAATTTAAATACTCAAATAGGCAAATGGGTAAATAAAATAATATGTTCAAACCTCAGAATTAAAGACTCCAGTTAATATCCTAGACACATATCCTAGCTATATAAGAAACCACTGAATAAACTTTAAAACTTTATAGTGGCTATTTCTAGAGTATGAGTGAGGCAGATGAGCTCTCTTAGGCAGAACGCTAGCCTTAAGTCTCTTTTATATCTTCTTTAAAAATCTATCTGAAGCAAATATTGGTAATGATAATATTTGGCATATAAGTTGAAAAAATTTTCTAACTGTGTTATGCAACATTTTTAATATTTGGAATATTTTGTTTATAAGAAAAACTAAGTTTTATTTTTCCCCATTTGAAATATTTTATAATTAAAAAAGGAAACAAAAAGCCTAGAGTAATTGATTTCTGTTGTTAGATTTTTCTTAGGTAAAACCTACCCTGGGTTGTCAAGTTTGAGAAAACAATTCTATAATTACTATTTGTCTGTAGCTTTATAAAAACCATGGGTCCTCTTCTGCTTTTGTGCTTATCTGCCAGTCCTCCATTCTCTTTTAGTTTGCTCACTTAGCTGTTTTGGTTTTATCACTTTCAAACAATTTTTCTGTTGTATTTTTTTTCTTTTTGTTCATTTATTTTTATATTGCCCTTTGGCTTAGATGATTTCAACCTATTTTAAAGGTTTTATTCTTGTCACTTTTGGTTATTTTGTCTTCTTTCTCAATTTAGATTCTCTGTTATATCTGTGTGGTTATATTTTTGTGGATACTGAAGTTTTATTTTGTCATTTTATTTCAGTCTTTAGGTGACCAGCTCAATATTTTATTCCTCAATAATACTCCCACTGCTAATTTTACCTACTTCTTATAATATTGTTTTGTCATCCTTCTTTGTTATTACCAAGTGGGAAAACCATTTTGAAACAGTAGCAATGGGGGTTGTTCATAACCTGAGAGATAATCGTATGCATTTTCTTTACAGATACACCTGCACACTCTTCCAACCTCCCAATGTTAATTTCTGCATTCCCCTCAAAAGCGAGTCATTTGAACTTAAATTCCTTATGATGAGTAATCTAGTAGAAGCAGACCTAAGAACCACCTCCATAATCCTGCTTCCACTACAATGCACTCAGTCATTGGAATGGTATTTTCTTTTTGAATTAAAAAAAAACTCCTATTTCCTTTACGAAAAATACATAATATTAATCCTTTATCTCATGTTTATTTTTTCTCCTTGTAAATCATTTGAGAATAGCTAACACATGGACATACCACACCAGGAGAGTAGGGAATATGTGAGGATCCTTTAGAGGAGACTAATACTTAGGAAACTCTCTACGGGCAACCTGACCTAAGAAACGCAAAACTTATTCTGAAATTTAATCAGCTCCCATAAAGTGAAGGCCCATGTCTTGTTTTTTACATTCTTTATAGTACTTGGCACAATGCTTAACACACAATAAGAATTCGGTAAGTGTTGAATACATTAAGGGCCAAGAAAGAAATGGTTTGTTTAGTACATTGAAACTAGGCTTCCCCTACTTCAGTGGTGGGAATGAGACAAAATCACACAATCTTAAACTACTAACCATAAATGGTTTGACCTTCTCTGATCTTATGGAGTCCCCGAAATATAACTTTCTACAACCCCCTTCTCAAATGAGTGACAGGTGCTCAAAATTTAGAGACTTAAACTTTTTACACAAAATTTAATTTTATGCTGTTAACCTTCAAGAGGTCATCCCCTTGTATTTCAGAAATGTATTTCTCCAAATAATCATCAAATTAAATAGCATATATTCTTATTACGATTATGCTTTCAAATGAAGTAGCATAATATCTTATGCAAATGACAAGGGGACTAAAAATCGAAAGAGCTGCATTCTACCAAATCCTGCCATAGCACTTAAGAAAGTGAATTTACTTCTCTGGGATCTTAGTCTGTATCTATAAAATAAATAGCTTAAATTAAATAAAAGTTTTTAAAACTGATTTTTAAAAGTCTTTTAGTAGATCATAAAATCAATTAGGTGTCACAATCAGCACTTGAACATTTTTAAAATGAAACAGAAGAAAAATTATTAAAGGTCATTATATACATAAGAATAAGTATTGAGAAAATTAGTTACAAATTAATGCGTGTGTTTGTGAGTGTGTGTTCTGCATTGTGACAAAACGTGCCTTTACTGTGGATTGTTGTGAAAAGAATAAAAGGCATTGGGTGAGCCAGCC
>RJWJ010001906.1:0-114004 GCA_004363605.1 Indri indri | reverse complement strand
AAAAAAAAAAAAAAAAAAAAAAAAAAAAAAAAAAAAAAAAAAAAAAAAAAAAAAAAAAAAAAAAAAAAGAAATACTAAAACAAAAGCTCTACTAAAAAATGAGTGAAGAGGTGGTTGACTATATGCTTGAAAAGAATGATTAAAGTTTGCAATATTCTCTGTGGAGAATAAAGGAAATTATTGAAACAGAACATTTAAGGGATAGCACTGAAAGTTTGCTTAATATTGGAAAACAAGAACTTGTATTGTGTCATATAGTGTTAAATATACATATTCCATTTAGATGTGGCAGTCAACCAGAATAATGGCAGAATTCAGAGTGGAAAGGACTCATTTATTCTAGGTACTGCACTCTTCAGTAAATGAGAGGGAGTTATAATATACTTGATAGAATAATAGAGACTAAAATTATGTAGTTGGAGGAATAGGCACAGCCAGATGGCATATTGCTCAAAGGAACAGATGCTTTTAACAAGAGGGTGGAGCAGCAATGATGCTGAAACTCCATTTGCGAGCGAACTGATGTAATCCCTGTTTCCAGCACTAATGTAGATGGGATAGAGGATAATGAGGAAGCTGTAATAGGAATTATACTCTTAGCAGATAGACAAATTTCAGTTGGTATAACGAGATGAGAGCAAAGCGTAGTGAAAATGTTCAGATTGCAAGAGGGATATGTAGCTGAGAATGTGAGTTCCAGAGGCAGGATGATACACTTTGGGAAAGGAAACAACAGTGGGACAAAGAGTTGGGATAAAAGCAGCAAAGCATACAGTAGATACTGCAAAACACTGAATTGTTCACTTCAAAGGAGTAAATTTTAGGCAGGTGCATTATATCGCAACACAAATAATTTTTTAAAGCATAGAAAAGAAAGAAAACTGAAGGTGATATCATAGATGGTGACGCTACAGGGGAGTAATGTAAAAAATACCTGGACACAATTTTTTCAAAGGAATTAGCTTCATCCGTACCCTTGAGAACTCGAGAGGTAATTCTGGCTTTTCCTAAAAAGAATAAGCAGCAGACAGTAAAAAGCAATGTACAGCCATATTTGAAGAAACAGCCAGTGTTCACTCTTCGCTGTAGCGCTTTCTCAGCTGACTTGTAGAGAAACTGTGAGCCCTGATAAGCATTAATGCACATCACCATGGGCGCAGAATCAACAATTATGAATGGGGTCAGGAGGAATATAGAAGTAAACAGACACACAAATGAAGTAACAAAAAAATCACATGGGTGTTTGTAGCAGCCTTATTTATGATTACCCAAACTTGGAAGTAAACAAGATGTCCTTCAGTAGGTGAATGGATAAATTGTGGTACATCCAGGTAACGTACTATCATTCAGGGCTAAAGAGAAATGTACTATCAAACCAAGAAAAGACATGTAGCAAACTTAAATGTATATTATTAAGTGGAAAAGTTAACCTGAAAAGGTTATATGCTGTTTGATTCCAAATCTGTGACACTTCGGAAAAGGCAAAAGTATGGAGATAGTAAAAAGGTCAGCGGTGACCAGGGGTTGTGTGAGGGGCAGGGGTAGAAGTGAGGAGGGATAAATAGAGCCCAGAGGGCAGTGAAAATACTCTGTTTGATAGCATAATGATGGACACATGCCATTATATATTTGTACAAACCCATAGAACATACAAATTGATGTGTCAAGTTAGGTTCATCAGTTGCAACAAATGTACTACTCTGGTGGAGGATGTTGATAATGGGGAGACTATGCATGTGTTGGGGGCAGGGGATAAGGTGTATCTCTATATCTTCCTCTCAATTTTGCCATAAGCCTAAAACTACTCTAAAAAATAAAGTCTTAAAAAAATGTATTGGCATAGAACCATTATCTCCCCATGGGTAGGTGAACTCTTGCTCTCCAAAAGCAGAAAAGCTGATATGGTGCCTCATATGAAATGCATAAACCCCTAACTTTTTTTTTACTTCTGTGTCTATTATAAATTTTTACTATCCCACTGGAGTTCATTCTCTATAGATAGCATTCAAATCAGAAAAAAATAACATAAAATAAAAAATATAAAAGAACAGGGATTGTGATGTTCTTTTTTATATATCATCTATTATCAGCAGAAAAAAAAATGCTTATTCTGTTCTAGGCTTAGTGTTGAATTTTGAATAGTGGAGAAAAACAGAAAATGAAGATAGCCCTCACTGACAAATGTTCCACAGAAATAAATCTGAGATGCTACAATATGGCAATTACATTGATATAATAGACAACAAAGCCCCTTGTAACAAATCCCAGGGGCTTCATGAGGAGGGAGGAACACTATGTTATCACAGAAGGATTCACGTCATGTGAAATTCATTGAGTCTCATGAGCTGTGTTTTGAGATTTTGTTGTCATTTTTAATACAGCTAGTTTTTTTAAGAGTTGTTTTAAAGGTTTTGCTTTTTATACCAGAAACACAAAAGGAAAATACTAAATAAGATAATTTAATAAGAATAAAATAATAATTAATTAAAGGCATAACAGAGTCTGAGAAGATATTGGAAAAAACTGATTTTTGAGCAAGAAAAGTCTGTATTACAGTTTCTTGATATAATTTTCTGGGTAACTGAAAGGCTGGACGGGAGAGAAAGGTAAAAGTGTTTAAAAGTAGAAGAAAAAATAAGCACATATATTTCCTGGAGAAAAATTTAGCAGTCTAATTATGTCATTTACTTACAACACTTAGTTCAAAAACATTAAATTGTATAAATTAATAATGGATTTATAATTAAGAGAGTCTTTGTAATTCTTATAATGTAAACAGAGTAAAAAGACTGCCAACTTTCCATAACCCATTGTCTAATCCCACTGGAATTATAGTTCATGTCTTGGGCATTGATCAAAGACTTACACTTCAATTTCCTTGTTCCGTAGAGTTAAATTATTTAGACTCTTTTTATTTAGATCTCAAAGAAGGGCCTCAAATGCCCATAGAAAAATTTCAAGATTCCCCTCTAGTACTACTTTGTTTATCTATCTTTGGTCGTGCCTTGGTTGGCAGCAAAAAAACAATTCAGAACTCTCTGTACCTAGTGCATTAATACTTAGATACCAGTACACAAGGCAAAATTTCAGAAATGCCATTTACCATCTCAGCAACTTGACAAGTTATCAAGCCTTTTCAGTCTATTTTAATTTTTCAGTTATGAAATTTTTTAAATGACATTAAGCATAGAAGCCTAATTTTCATTTGTAGGAAAGAAAGTAATAATCTTCAGACTTTTGTGAGTGGTGAGGTTACAAAGCAATGATGCAGATGTTTGTAAAGTATAAATACTATAGAATTCCACCAATAAACTGTTGATATAAGTGAGAATGAAACATGTTGAAGAAGGATATACATAAAAGCCACCGGGTGGCTTTTTATGTACCAAAAAAAAAAATCATCGAATTCTTAGAAAATTGTTAATATGCAGATTATTAATGAAATCAAAAGAAAAAAAGAAACACTGAATCACATTTTATGATTGACCAAACAATAAAGCCCTTGAGTCTCAACTAGCTCTGGCAAATCTTCCCTTTCAGGTCACCAGACATTGTCAGATTAAGACCGAAGTCCTGCACTAACATCACCAAAGGATAATCTAGAAGTCTTCCCTGAAGCTCAGGAGTTACTCACTGCCTTCGAAATAATATTGTATTCTCCCATAAGCTTATTCCTGGCCAAGTCTCACTTGTGGCTTCCACTTTACATTCTCTCACTTAATGTTGATGAATTAAACTTACTGCTGCTGCATTTACACTGAGCTATCCGGAGGTGAGGCAAAGCCAACCCAACAGTGGTGTATGACTGTATATACACACATACAAATACAGTGTTGGGGAAAAAAACCCTGCATGAGCACACGAACTTTTTAAGTTAAACATTTGTACTTGTATAGTGAAACAGTTCCATCCTCCAGAAAAAAAAAAAAAAACACTACCATCTTATTTATCTTTATCTAAAATCACTGTAGGAAACATTTTCTAGTTTAAAATGGGAAGTACAACTATATTTCACAGAAATATTAAGCATGTTTTTCAGAGGTTTTTTTTCTTCTAGATGACTTCTTGATAGGGTGTTTATTAGAAAATTTGCAAAAGAGTTCTTTTCTACTTACGCATTCCAAAATATTTAATATACAAGTGGCTACCTATGACAATGCTAATATTATCTGCATTTATATAGTACAATATAGAATTGTGTAATAATTCTTCACTGTTACTTTAAATAAATGAAAGAAAGCTTTGAGAGAAAGCAAAGCATCCTACATATAGAACTAAAAATGACGTATGCTAAATGGTTAGATGTAAATAAATTAAATCAATAAAGCAGTAGAACAATTTCAAGTGGAAAAAACAATGAAGCTGTTTTTCTGCAAACATAAGCCTCTACCTAAATTCTCTTGGAAATTTGCTTGGCATTACTTTACAGACACTGAGATCCAGGATTAATAAGACAAATAAGAAAACGTGGATTTGATATTATAGAATAAACAGAAAAAATAAAAGAATTCAAATGTGGAAATATAAAAGGAATGAATAAATAAGAAAATATCAAAATGATTTTAAAATTAGTAGTAGAAAAATATACAGATGGAAAAGTATAATATGATGACTTTAAAAATGATAAATTATGAAAACCAGTAGGGACTAGAAAGCTTTTAAAAAGGGCATGCATGGGGGGAGAGGTGCTTAAAACAGAGAAGCCTAGTTATTAAGAAGAAAATATCCCAATCAATATTTCCAAATAAATATTGTATAGCAAACTTAAACCTGTGGTTATAAAAATAGCCTGCACAAAATTTTTCCACCATACAATATCTGATATATTAATAACAAAATATATGTATATTTGTATTATTTCAAACATAAATGCATGACTCAAACAATGTAAATTAATAACTTCATTTATACATATGCAGCTGTATATATATATATATATTTCATTGTCATAATTATAAATTAATACAAACATATTTTCTTGAGGTACCTTATTTTCATAAAATAAAGGGAAAAATCTGGATTCATTAACATAAAAAGATAAGCAATTCTAGTCAAGAACTTACAATAAAACAAGTTAGAATAAAAGATTTCAACCAAATGTGTGTACTCATTAATCTCTGACAAGCTGAAAGGACAAAATACTACCTTGCCTCAAAATACATTTTATTTATCAGTATGCCCATCCAGTCTGCAGGAGACAGGCTCCGCAGGGCCACTTTAATCCTCTATTTGAATGCAGGTTTCTAGATGTCAGATTTAGAATATCTCAGAGATGCTAATTTTCTCTACTTAAATATCACCTTACATTCTGAAGTCCTCTTACGGTTTGACGCCTGTGAATGGAACAGTCTCTTTACTATGACTTTGAAAATAGTTCCTGAAATAAACATTTTAAAGCTGCACTTCAAAACTCAGATTTGAGGACTTATCAGTGTTTTTTTTTATTTTATAATACCTTTGAAACATAGATCCTCTTTATTTTAAAAATATGTTTTTGTACGTAAGTTAAATATACTAACACAAAAATATTATAATTTCTTTTCCAAGTATATTTGGTAGCTTCCCATGTGATAGATTTTTTTTCTTTTCCCGTAATTCCTCAAGGTAATACTTGAAATAAGATAAAGAAAAAGTTTAGCTTCCAGTGTAATGTATTGCTTATATATTCTATAATTGAAATTTAAATCTGCCTAAAGATGTTACTTAGAACTTCCCTCTACCTAGGATTCTCTCCCCAAATCCTTAAAGGTATGGATTTTTCTGATAAATAATCCCTGCTCAAAAGTCCTTATATTGAAGAGGTTTTTCCCCTGATCATTCTATCCAAGGTGTCTCCCCTTTCGCTCTCCAATTTGCCTGCTTTATTTTCTTCATTAAACACAAGACTTTATGAAAATCGTCTTCATTATCAGTTTGTTTATATTTTCCATAATCAATATTCTATATATATTCTTTTAGAGCAAGGGTCTTATCTCTCTTATTCACAACTTAAACAGTGCCTGAAAAACAAAAGGGGCTCAAAAAATACTTATTTAATACATAAATGAAGAGTAAATCATCAGGAATGACTCTTATCCATATAGCATCCAGTACTTCTAACACCACTCTCCTTTCATGAAGGCTATAAAAAAGAGAGTATTTCACATAAGATCTGCAACTGCTTCCTAGTACTCCACTTCTAAACCTCCTACTGAGGTTTAGAGAATTTGAGCTAGTTTTCCCAGGTTCACATATCAGGTGTGCAGCCAAAATTTCTATCTAGCAAGACTGCCTCTGGATCCTGCTCTCCTAACCACCACTCTCAAGGCTTCTTCCTTGAGCACAGATAAGGAAAATTTCTAGAAATTTTTCCAAAATCCTTCCACATTCTGAAAATGTGTAATTTTCTAAATTATTCTATATTTTAAAAATTCATTTTATGTAAAATACTTAGATTCATAAAATGATGTTTTTTCCTTAAATTCAAAGCCCTACTACAAAATAAGCCACACCAGAATACAAGAATAGCCATGTATTCTAAGAATACAAAGAAGGTCTTTGTAAATAAGTTAGGAGAGTGCCTAGCAGTCAAGGTTTCAAATGTTTTTCTGCACTTACTATAAAATAAATAACAATAAAAGAGACTTTTCCAATGCAACAAGCTCTTGATCTCTATATGTTGCTCAGCTTTTTCTGAATAAAGTTTGCGAACTGTTAAGGAGGGATAAAGCATCCTTTTTTCCTCCATCATGAAAACTCAAGTAGAATGGTAAAATGATTAATTCTTAGCAGTTCATATTTATTCATTCTACACTCCTAAATATGGCTAACATGGATATCACATGGTTAGAAGTCGACCTTGGTAACAACTCACAATGATCCTGGCAGTGACACAAACAAAGGTTATGTTAAAGTAGCCCCCAAACCCTTTCATTTGATTTTGAGTGACTGAGGAACAAGCATTGTTGGCTCTCTTTTGGTATAACAGTCAGAACACTCATATATTGAAACTTCTTGAAAGATCACATCACAACGCTGGTCTTCTTAACTTATTCCACTTATTCAAGAATGCTTAACCTAAAAAATGACCTTATTTTGAGACACTAATGTTCTTGAGAACACATTAGATTTAATTTGGTCTTAATATTTTGAGACAGTCTCACTACGTTGCCCAGGCTAGAGTACAAAGGCGTCATCATAGCTCACTACAATCTCAAACTCCTGAGCTCAAGCAACCCACTTGCCTCAGCCTCCTAAGTAGCTGGGATTACAGGTGTGTGTCACCACATCCAGCTAATTTTTTGTTACTATTTTTTGTAGAGACAGGGTCTGGCTATGTTGCTTAGGCTGGTCTCGAACTCTTGGCCTCAAGCAACCCTCCCGCCTCAGCCTCCCAAAGTGCTGGGATTACATACATGATCCACCATGCCCAGTCTACATTGTATTTTAAATTTCAAAGTATTTAAAGACCTCATGTATCATAGTATATGTATATGTACATAAAATTAGTGAAGAATTCTCATATCTGGTCTAGAAAGATATTTAAAATTAGAATTTTTTTGTTTCTTTAAATCAAATCTTCTATCAAACACTATAAATATTTCTATTACTATTTTGTCTATAACCAATAATTTAAAATCTCAAGACCTAATAATTTAAACATTTTCTCTTTAAAAAATTGTATAGCATTCTTTGTTCTTTTCTATTTAAGTTTCCTGCCAAATTAAATCTTCTGAGTTGCAGCATATCAATTTACATGAACTCTGGCTAGAGTCATTTATGCAAAACAATTATAATCACATCATTCATATAAACCATATATCCTATTTAATAAAGCTCATTTCCAAATTATACGATAGCCTGTTTGGGGATGAACCAAGAGATGTGGGACTCTATAGCAATAGGCTTTCAAAATTTTAATTATCTTGATTTTTCTTCATCTAGAATGTGATGAAAGCCTCTGCATAATAGATATATGTGAAGAAAATAAAAGTAAATATAAATATTTACTTTATATATGCACATATATACACATATACACACCTTATGTAATGGTGAACCAACCTATGACTTCTTAACGAAAATGTGACTATCTTTAAAATAGTGATAATCATCCCACCTGTATTAAATATCTTTAAGCAATTATCATACATAATTATCATAAATGGAAACATATTAAGTATTACATAAAGAAGGACTTTATCTTCAAGATCAAAAGCCTTCAGAAACATGTTCTCAGATAGAAATAGAACTTTTTTCCAGCAAATGTTGACTTGAACACTGATCTAAGAAAATGATAGCCATCACCATTCTGTTATGTCCTCAAACATACTACTGAATTCATTTTTGAACTTCAGAGATCTAAATTGGCCAACCATAATTCCAATTTACAATTTTTTAAATTTCCAAAATTCATTCAAACTACTGTTTATTTTAAGCAAAAATAACCACATAGATCTATAAAGTGGGTTTTTCATCATGTAAAACCATAAGAACTTCATTGACTGTAACCTTACAAAACATAAAAATATGTTATATTTGATTTTTTTTCTCTTGTAATATTCAATTCATTTGTAAGTAATAGATCACAAACAGGTGGGCCCAGGCAAAAGAAGGACTCTGCGGAATCTATGAAGAAATTTTATCTTAAGGCACACAAATGCATAAAAGCATAAAGAATCTACATTCTGGGGGCAATTTTCAAATTTGAATCTTTATAATCATCATCATTGTGGGTAAAGTGTAAATACTATTATGGACAGAAAATTTGTGTGTTGAAGTCTCATCTATCAATGTAATGGGATTAGGATGCGGGAACGTGGGGAGGTGATTAGATTTAGAGGAGGTCATAAGGGTGGAGTCCTACGATTGAATCAGTGCTCCTGTAAAGAAAGGAAGAGACACCAAAGCTTTCTTTCTCTACTGTAAGAAGATAAAGCTAGAAGGCAGCCAGAACTGTAAAAAATGTCTGTTATTTAAGCCAACCAGATTAAACATGTATTTTGTTATCTCAGCCTAAGCTGACTGAAACAAGGGCCTGTAATGAATCAATTTCTTTTCATACCTCGTCCCTGGTCTAGATGATGCCTCATCACTAGTCTCTGTGAGGTCAGAGATTTCTGTCTTTTTTTTTCTGATTCCATCCTCCTGCCTGAAACAGTGCCTGGTACATATTGGGGCCTAAATAAAGGTGTGCAGAGGGAATAACAAACACAACTAAATAAACTGAGATTTACATAAATTAAAACAAAGCAAAAAATTATATGAGACCATGGGATATGTATAGAACATCTGCTATATACATGAGACACCTCAGCCAGATCATGATGAATGAATTTCACTGGTGAAAAAAAGAAAACGCATTGTAACCTGAAGACATACAAGGAATGAAGTCATGTAGTTATTGAACACCACAGGCTGTGTAGGAGAAATATTAACAGGTCCGTATTACTAGACTGTAAAGTGCACAAAAGGTGAGAAATAGTTATAAGGTGGAAAACTGGAAAAAGATATGAGAGAAAATTATTCCAATGCTCCAGTGAGAGGTAATGAGTACCTACACTATGATGTTGGGCAGTCGTGTGCTAGTAAATGTTTAATAAAAGCTCTTCAAAAAGGAAAAATATTTAAGGGATGGGATGTGTTTTATGTGTATGTGCATGTGGGTTTGTATAACATGCACATGTGTGTGTCTACATACTTATATATGCTGGTAAAATTCACAATACCACTTGAGGGGTACTATACTGGTTATTCTTTTTTATATAATTTTATAAATATCAAGTTTTAAAAAAATATTTGTACCATTTTTTGAATTTACTCTGAGACTTCAGTGTGACTGTTTCCTTTTCACATAATCTGTCAGTTTTTATCTACCCCTACCTACTTAAAATGTACCTTTTTATTGGTTTTGAGAAAGATCTTGGAAGAGTGATGGAAGGTATTTATAATAGAGATGGCTAATGTTATAGTTTTCTTAAATGGAAAGCCCCAGTGTGGTGATTTTAAAACCAAGATGTAGTACCTCCAATCAGTGATATGCTGGAGTGGGCTCATAAGAACTATGGTTAAATTTTAGATTTTTTTTTTTCTTTTAAATGAGTCAGAGTCTCACTCTTTCACACAGGCTAGAGAGCAGTGGCATTATCATAGTTTGCTACAACCTCAAACTTCTGGACTCAAGCGATCCTCCCCCCTTAGCCTTCTGAGTAGCTGGGACTACAGGCGTGCACTACCACACCAAGCTAATTATTCTAGTTTTGGAGAGATGGGGTCTCGCTATGTTGCTCAGGCTGGTCTCAATCTCCTGACCTCAAGCAATCCTCTCACCTCAGTCTCACAAAGTGCTGGGATTACAGGTGTGAGCCACTGTGTCCAGCCTTAAATTTTAGAAATTTTGTGATTTGGTTGTTAAACCCAACCATTATTAAGAATTAAATTGTATAAATGTGTAATTAAAATATTATATTATAAATAAAGTTAATACATATTCAACGCTCATCACTTCCTAATTATTTTAATGAATTCTTATTTTATCTATGATCTTGAGATTATATCCATTTTACATGTGTAGTGGAAGCCATTACATTGGGAATGATACAAACATTGAGGAAATATTGTACTTCACTTTGAAAACTACCTAATTTAGGAAAAAATTTACTCATGTCATTGAAAAATATTTGAAGTTCTAACATAGGCTTTCATTGTTGCGTGTTATCTTACCCATGAATGTAATGAAAAATATCAAATAACTTTTATGTTAGTACTACACTTATTAATCACTGACTTAAGTGATTTCCTTTTGATTAGTCAGTAATCAAGCATTATTCATAGTTTAATTTTGTGACATGTTGGTGCCAGTAATATGTCCACACTAAATTAAGAACTGAAAAATAGTGTCCAAGAAAAGTATAAATAATGAAAAAATGTAGGGAAATCATGATTTTTTTCATTAAAGATAAAATTATTTATTAGAAATCTAGTGTTTCATTTATGAATTATCTTTAAATAATTTTTTAATGTAAAGAAAAAGTAATGAGACAAAACAGCCTTTAAGTACTGCTCTATATCATTTTGCTATTTACTGCATATGATTTGGGGCAAGGAATTCATATTCTTTATATCTGAATCCAACTTTCTATTACACCAATTTGCTTTCCGTGTATTCTCAGCTCTCTTTTTCTTCATTTGTCACAATCCTAGAACACTAACTTTAGACATGAACAAGTGAAATCACCAAAACAATGGTGCTTTTTTGACAAGACTGGAGAGGAAATAAAAACAAACACAACACACATATACCCCAAAGAGAATGGTACAAAATATTATTTAAATGTGTTATCGAATCTCTCCAGTGTTCAAAAATAGCTATAATTAGAGATATTTTCTGTTTTTACTGTAGAAAAATTAAGAAACCCTAATTAGTTCTAATTATGGTAACTATCTGTACTTGTCAGGGCAGCCTTTAAACCTTTTTAACAGTCCTTAATGAATGATAAACAAGAATGCTATACGAACTATTAAAAAACTCTAGCAGCCTAACTATGGAAATAAAAAGATTACAACAGGTGACTCAAAGACCATTGCCATAGAGTTGAAGTAGGGCAGATTAAAGCAAACAAGACAGCAACAACATTTTAAGGATGTTCTGAAGCATATTTTCCAACGGTATCACAAAGACACCGTCAGAGGATAACAATGCTGAATGGACCTGAGGAAATCAGGAATGCAAAAGACCACAGGACTTCACGTTACTGAGCCACCAGTCCTATCTATATCCTGTAACTTCATTCAATCCAATGACTTCTTTAAAAAAAAATAAAGGTTTTGGAACACCTTCATGTCTAAGAAGAAAACAAACTTGACAGCTTAAGGAACAATCTTAATTTTGCAAATTTCAACAAAATTTCTTTGCCTGGCACATAGTAGGCACAAATATTTGTTGACTGAAAATAATGTTTCAAAAAGAATATGGGTTACATATAACAGACTACTGTATTGCTGTGTCTACAGAAACTGTAACAAACTTGGCATGTGACACTGGATAAGCCATGAACTCAGTATCTTCATCTATACAATGAGGAAGAAATACGTTAGAAGGATCTTTTAAATTTCTTCCAGTTTTTAGGGTTTTTTGGTAGAAATTTTAAATTGTTCCCTTCTCTCTCGCCTGTCTGTACCTTCACTTAATTATAAGGAGGAAAAACTAGAATTCTACATTATAATTTTTTTAAAAAACTGCTGCTTGGGAAAACAATTCAGTAAATAGTATCCATTACTAAATAATCCGAAATGAAATAAGACAGATAGAAGATAAAAAGTGGACCAATTCCATTATAATATTTAGAATGAACCACTTTTAATTACACACAATTATCACAACATTTTAGGCTCATGTTACTGATTATATGAAGTCATATTATTTCAGAACAAAGCCTAGAACAGTAGCTCTCAATAAATATTTGTTCAGTGAAAAAAAGTAATCGATGTTTTACAGAATAGAGACAGCACTGAGCAACAGTTTTAGGCATTATTCCCCAGAATTTCAGAATACCTACACAGTTTCTTAAAAAAAAAAAAAAAAAAAAAAAAAACACTAAGGTGATATATCAGGTCAATGGTTACACTACTGTACAACATGTAATGCAATATTATGTAGCTGTCTAAAGTCACGTTTCTTAAAAAATTCTTAATGTGGAAAATGCTCTCAATTTAAATTTGGGTAAAAAGGAACAAAACTGCAAATAAAGTGTAATTCAAGTAAAGTTTAAAAATATTCATAGAAACAAAAAACAAACAACAGACTGTTTAAAATGATTACTTCTTGGTTATTAGATCATGAGTAATTGTTTTCTTCTTTGAAAGATCTTCACAGCCTCCCTCCCTCGTAGATCTGTAAAGCATATTTATTAATAAAATGACCATGAGCCCATTAAAAAACAAAAAGAAAGTACTGCTACCTATCAAGTTTTAACATCTTCTTTCACATGCTTTGAATTTCTCAAACAAGAACTAAATTAAAGAAATGGGCAAAACTCAAATATTTATTAAAGCGGCACATAAGGATTTTAGGCCAAAATAAACCATAAATGATTGATATACAATTTAGCAAATACTTGTGTAAGTTCCTCCCCATCGAATAACTTGTTTCTAACCAATAGAATGCCTCAAACTTGAGGGGATATCATTTCTGTGATTAGATTTTATAAGAGATTATAACTTGTTTTACTAGCAAACTCTCTCCCTCTCTCGGAGTGCCTCCTGTGAACAACCTGCATGAAACTGAGGCCCTAAATCCAACAACAGGAGTGGAACCAAATCCTTTCCACATAGGAAAATCCATAGCACTTCTGTGTGCCAACAGTGAGCAATCTGAAAAAGAAACCAGGAAGGTCGTCCCATTTACAATAGCTACAAATAAAATAAAATACCTAAGAATAAACTTAATCAAAAAGTAGAAAGATCTTTACAACGAAAATTGTAAAATATTTTTGAAAGACATTGAAGACGACACAAAAAAAAGGGAACGATATTTCATGTTCATGAAATGGAAGAATCAGTATTGTTAAAATGCTGGCGGGGGGACGGCGGGTTAGCGGCGACCTCCTGGCTCTCTGCTCCCAGGGTGGGAGGCGAAGAACGCGGACAGCTACGCGCGAGTGGGTCGCTCTCCCACAGGGGCAGCACCGTGAATCTGCAGAGAAGCAGCGAGGGACAAGCAACGCTGGAGGGAACAAAAGGTGACTCGGAGAATCGACCACTAAGTTCGGAGAGTGCGAGACACACAACAGGGAACACAGCGGGGACGGCCGCGCCCGCTGGCCGGCTGGGGCGGTGCGGTCTGACCCGCAGGAGGAGACTCTTCCTCCACCGACCTCCACACCCGCTCGGGCAGGGAAGTGTCTGAAGTCAGCGCGAGGCTGAGGCACAGGCTGCCGGGCAGGGCGGAGAAGAGACAGAGTCGGGGACATTTTGAACTCTGCAGTGCGCGGTGCCGGGTCCGCACTGGCGGGGGAGGGTCAGGTCTCAGCGGACACGTCCCGGATCCGCGGGAGGGAGTTTGGAGACCGGCTTCTCGCCTCTGGCGCCCGCCGGGTCCAGGCCAAGGGAGGTGAACGCCGAGGGAGAGGCTCTGCCCCTGGAAACCGCCCAAGATTTGGCCGTGCAGGGTGGGATAGAGTTTGTGGGACTCTCTACTGGACGGGCGGGAGTCAGTGCGTCAGGGAAGCTGAGGGGACGGCCGGGGGCTCACTGAGGCAGCCTGCCAGGTCCAGCACCTGCTGCCCCTGAACTGTCACCTCAGGTGCTGGCTCTCTGTGGGTGGGCGGCCGCCATTTTGGGGGTCCATAGCCTAGAAACGCTGTGGGGCCTTGCGGAGCTGGGCACCGCCCCTGCTCCAGCCCAGCAGGCCTCGGACTCAGGTGGGGCCACTGCCGCTGCCTTGGAGGAGGAGAGCAATGAGAGAAGCCGCTTTCTGAACTTTCTGCTCCCAGCCGCTTACCTTTTCGGGCCAGCCGTCAAACCCTGCCCTGGAAGGGGTGGGATAGCTAAAGAAGCCCCTTTCCGGGCTGAGTTGCTCCACAGCGTGGAGGAGCTTGTCCCCGCGCCTGGCTGCTTCTACCTCGCGCCTACCGAACTGCGCCCTTGGAGGGGCGGAGTAATGAGAGAGGCCCCTTTCCAGGCTGAGGTGCCCTGTGGCTGCCGCCTGGGAGGAGCTTCCCGCCCGGCCGCCGCTACCTCACGCTGCCGAGGCCCCTCCCTTGAAGGGGCGGAGTAACCAGAGAAGCCGCTTTCTGAGCATTCTGCCCCCAGCCACTTGCCTTTTCCCGCCAGCAGGTCAAACCCTGCGTTTGAGGAGATGCAGTAAGGAAAGAAGCCGCTTCCTGGCTGAGTTGCCGCAGGGCTTTGGAGAAGCTTGGCTCCCCACCTGGCTGCTCCTACCTCACGCCTCCCAAACTCCACCCTTGGAGGGGTGCAGTGGTGAGAGAGGCTGCTTTCCCAGCGGCTGTGGCCTCGGAAGAGCATCTCCTCTTGCCCGCCGTTTCTACCTCATGCTGACCAAGCTCCGCCCTTGGAGGGGCAGAGAAACGAGAGAAGCCGCTTTCTTCCCAGAGAACCACGGTGGCCTGAGGCAGTGCTTGCCCACCCCGCCACTCGTGCTTCCCTCTGACCTGACTAACCCCGCCGTTGGAGGGCAGAGTAAAGAGAGAAGCCTTTTTCCGCACAGCGGACACTGGCAACCCCTCTCCCCCAGTTCTGCGGCTAGACTTGCTTGACTTCCCCTATGACAGGGCAGACCCCGCCTCTGGAGGAGGAGCGAAATGAGAGAAGAGGTTTTCTGGAACATGTGGCAGTCTCAGGCAACATCCCCTCCACAGCCTGGCAGGGAAAGCTACACACTTGGAGGTAGGTAGAAAGGAGAAAAGCCACTTCCTCTATGTGACTGGGGTGAATCTGTGGGACCTTGGAACTAAGCAAAAGGGCACGGACTGTTTAATTGGACCAGTGGGTTGGTCTTGATTATCTAATAAGAACATAACACTAGGGGGTTGCGCTTGGCACCCATGGTGCTGCCAGCTCTGGGGCTTGCTGTTCGGGAAGAAAAATCTTGACCAGAGTCCTCAGCAATTGCACTAATTGACACCCCTCATCTGGGGCTGCCTCGCAAGTGTGACAAAAGAGCCCCGAATTACATATTAGCAGCTCTCCCCTAGCAGTAGATCAAGCAACCATAGAAGTATACGCTCTCAGGCTTGCAGGCACCTGTTGCTCTTCTTACCCCTCCTAAAGTGACAACAGGGCTCAAGGAACCCTTGGGAGTGACAAGTCATTTCCCAAAGATAGGGACACTGGTATACCCCATTTGGGGGTTTAGAGCCCAAAACAAAGGTATTGGAATACTTTGATAATCAACTCCTCCACACAAACTACAAGCAACAAAAGAGAGGGTAATCCTATATGCCAACACAGTGCCTTCCTTCTTAAACTAGCAGAGGGAAGTGGAGTCACTCAAAGAAGAGTGTTTCGCCACTTGGGAGACTAAGCAAGGGGTCCAAACTTACTAAGCTTTTTTGGCAAGAGATGAAGACAACAGGTCAGAGACAACCCAACAAGATAAAACACCTCTAAGGCAATATAGGACCAGAGCACATCTCCACAGCACTGTCAAGGAATGTCCCTTCGGGGTTCCTCAGTTAAAGCCATAACCCAGCCCCAGCATCCCCAGTTCTTGACGAAGTAGCCTGATGAGAAAGAATCAGTAATAGAACACTGGAAATATGAAGGTTCATAGACAAAAGTCTCCCCCAAAAGAAAATATTTGATCTCCATCAACAGATAACAACTTACATGATATGATTAAATTGACAGAGGAAGAATTCCAAATATGGATTGTAAGAAAACTCAATGGAATTGAAGAGAAAGTAAAAACTCATCATAAGGAAACCACAAGAACAATACAGGAAACGAATAAAAAATTCTCTAAAGAGATTGAAATACTACAGAAAAACCAAATAGAAATCTTGGAAATGAAGAAGGCTTTCAAGGAACTTCAAAGCACAGTGGAAAGCCTCAAGAACAGAATGGATCATGCAGAGGGAAGAATCTCAGAACCTGAAGATAATGCCTATGTGCTAAACAAATTGGATGAAGAAAAAGAACACAGAAACAAGACACAAGACCAAAACATACAAGAAATGTGGGAAATGGGGTAAAGAAGCCAAATATAAGAATCATTAGCATCCCTGAGAGAGAAGAAGAAAATACACAAGGGCTGAAAAACTTACACTGCTGGTGGGACTGAAAATTAGTGCAACCTTTGTGGAAAAGAATTTGGAGATACCTCAAAGGGCTACAAGTGGAACTACCATTTGATCCAGCAACGCCACCATTAGGCATTTACCCAAAGGAAAAAAAGTCATTCTATAATAAAGACATATACACTCAAATGTTTATGGCAGCACAATTCACTATAGCAAGGATGTGGAAACAACCAAAATGCCTGTCAATCCATGAGTGGATTAATAAAATATGGTATATGTATACAATGGAATACTACTCAATTATAAGAAACGATGGTGATCTAGCACCTCTTATATTTTCCTGGATAGATCTTGAGCCCATCCTCCGAAGTGAGCTATATCACAAGAATCGAAGAATAGGCACCATATGTACTTGCCATGAAACTGGCACTGACAGATCAACACTAAGGTGCTCATACAGTAGTAATATTCTTTGGGGATAAAGGGGTTGGGGGTGGGTAAACTCACAACTAATAGACATGGTGAGCATTGTAGGAGGGGAAAGGTCATGTCTCAAATCATGGTTGGGATGTGACAAAGTCATAACATGTAACCAAAATGTCTGTACCCCCATAATTTCCTAAAATAAAAAAAAATAAAAAAAAAAAGAATGGAGTTGCCCAATACTATAGGCATTAGCCAGATGTGACTATTTAAATTAATTTTCCGCATTAATTAAAGTTAAATAAAATTAAAACTTTACTTTCTCAGACACACCAGGCACGTGCCAACTGCTTGATAACCACATGTAACCAGTGGCTACTACATTAGACAGCACAAATATGGAACATTTCTGTAATGGCATAAAGTTCTATTCGACATGCTGGTGGAGACTCTAAGAGAATATCAAGCCTGCTAATAAATTATGTTTTGGAATCTATTTAAAAAAATGTTGTTAAAATGTCCAAACTACCCAGAGCAATCTACAGATCAATGCAATCCCTATCAAAACATCAGTGACGTTTATCACAGAAGTAGAGAAATAGAAAAAATAATCCTGAAATTTATATGGAGCCACAAAGGACCCACAATAGCCAAAGTCATTCTGAGCAAAAAGAACAAAATTGGAGAAATCATATTACCTGAGTTCAAATTATACTACAAAGCTACAGTTTAATCTCAAAAGCACAGGAAACCTAAGCAAAATGGACAAACAGGATCATATCAAGCTAAAAAGCTTATGTACAGCAAAGGAAACTATCAACAAATTGAAGAGCTAATCCACAGAATAGTAGAAATAATTGAAAAATATCAATATTGAAAAGGAATTAATACCCAGAATATATAAGAAGCTCAAACAGCACAATGGGAAAATAATAATCTGATTAAAAAATGGGCACAAGATCTGAAACACATTTCTTATAAGAAGACATAAAAAATGATCAATAGCTGTATGAAAATTGCTCAACATCACTAATCATCAGAAAAATGTAAATCAAAACTATAATGAGTTATTATATATCCTCCCATTTAAAATGAGGTTCATCCAAAAGACAGACAATAAGGAATGCTGGCGAGGATGTAGAGAAAGGGGAACTCTTGCACACTGTTGGCGGGAACGTAAATTAGTACAGCCACTATGGAGAACAGTATTGAGGTTTCTCAAAAAGCTAAAAATAGAAGTGCCATATAACCCAACAATCCCATTGGGTAAATTTCCAAAAGAAAGAAAAACAGTATATTGAAAGAGATATCTGCACTCCCATGTTTATTTCAGCACTATTCATAATAGTCAAAATATGGAGTCAACTTAAGTGTCCATCAGTGGATAAATGGATGAAGAAAATGTGGTATATATACACAATAGAATATTATTCAGCCATCAAAAAGAATGAAATCTTGTCATTTACAACAACATTGATGGAACTCAAGGACATTATGTTAAGTGAAGTAAGACAGGCACAGAAAGACAAATATTGAATGTTCTCACTAATATGTGGAAGCTAAAATATAAATTGAACTCATGGAGATAGTAGAATGATGGTTAACAGAGGCTGGGACAGGCAGTGGGAGGTGGGGATAAAGTGGGCATTATTAATTGGTACAAAAATACAGTTAGACAGAACAAATAAGATCTTGTATTTGATAGCACAATAGGGTGGTTATAGTTAACAGTAATTCATTGTATATTTTAAAATAACTAAAAGAATGGAATCAGAATGTTGCTATACACAAAGAAATGATAAATGCTTAAGGTGATGAATACCTTAATCACTCTGATTTGATCATTACACATTATATGCTCCGGCTCTTGCACCTCTCTCTCTCTCTCTTTTCCCTTAGGGGAGTCTTTACATTTTTCTAAATATAAAATTATATTTCTACAAACAAGGATAATTTGACTTCTTCCTTTCCAACATGGATGCCCTTTATTTCTTTCTTTTGTCTAATTGCTCTGGCTAGGCCTTCAGTACTATATTGAATATAAGTGGTAAACTGGGTGTTCTTGTCATGTTCCAGATCTTAGAGGAAAGACTTTCAGTTTTTCTCTGTTCAGTATGATGCTAGCTATGAGTTTGTCATATATTCCTTTTATTGTGTTGAAGAATACTCCTTCTATATCCAGTTTTTTGAGACTTTTTTAATCTCAAAGGAATATTAAATTTTATTGCAATGGTTTTTAAGCATCAGTTTAAATGATCATATGGTTCTTGTCCTTCATTCCATTGATGTGCTGTATCACATTGATTGGTTTGCATATGATTCCCATATGAATCTCATTTGATCATGATGAATAATCTTTTTATTAATATTGTGTTATTGAATTCGGTTTGCAGGTATTTTGTTGAGGATTTTTGCATCTACGTTCAGCAGAGATATCATCCTCTAGTTTTTCTTTTTTGCTGTGTCTTTGTCTGGTTTTGGTATCAGGGTAATACTGGCCTCCATAGAATGAGTTTGGAAGTGGTCCCTCTTCCTCAATTTTTTGCAATATAATAGTTTGAGTAGGATTGGTATTCATTCTTCTTAAAATGTTTGGTAGAATTCAGCATTGAAGCCATCAGCTCCTGGGCTTTTCTTTTAACGGGAAACTTTTTATTACTGCTTCTGTACTGTTACTTTTTGTTGGTCTGTTCAGGTTTTGGATGTCCTCATGGTTCAATCTTGGTAAATTGTATGTTTCTAGAAATTTATTCTTGTCTCTGAGGTTTCCGAGTTCATTGGCATATAGTTGCTCCAAGCATTCTCTAAATGATCCTTTGAATTTCTGTTGTATGAGTTTTAATATCTCCTTTTTCATCTCTAATTTTATTTATTTAAGTCTTCTCTTTTTTTTCTTAGTCTGCATAAGGCTTGTTGACTTTCTTTATATTTAAAAAAAAAAGTTTTCTTTTCATTGATCTTTCATATTTTTAGTCTCAATTTCATTTATTTCTGCTCTGGTGTTTATTCTTTCTTCTACTAATTTTGCATTTTGTTTGCTCTTGATTTTCTGGTCCTTTAAGATACATTATCAGGTTTTTTATTTTAAGTTTTTCTACTTTTTTGATACAGATGTATTTGCTATCAATTTTCCTTTTAGTACTACTTTTTCTCTATCCCCCAAATTTTGGTATGCTGTATTTCTATTTTTAAATTTTTAAATCCCTCTTTATCCTTAGTAATTCAAGATTGTTTTTCATTCTGATTATAAGTTTAAAATATGCAGTTGTCAATATTCATAACCCTGAAACACTATAATTTTGTTATAAAACATTCTTAGAAAAGCCATAACTTCCCTAAATGCTAAATGATCATCTTTGAAGATAATATAGAATATTTTTGAACTTGTTGAACATAATCATGGAATACACTTTATATCACTGCTAAAATCATTTAACATAGTATATTATTTTCTGATACTGGTATATATAGCCATAGTATCTTCACAACGTTGGCTAAAGTCAACATAATAACATTTAGAATGGCTTCTCAAAGTACCCTTGAACATACAACACAGCCCAGATTGCATAGCATTTCTCATTTGAGAAACGTATATTCAAATATATAAAATATATTCAAATTGTTTTTGTTTATAATATTAGTAATATTCTCAGTATAAATTTTTATTGCAAAATAGTATCCCATGCATATTAAACTGAGTCTTATAATAAAATGATTGCTCATAAGTGCTTTTGTTTCCTTATTCTTTTGCTATTTAGCTGATTAGCACAATATTTCTATCTTATTGGGCAAAAGAGAACAATTCATTAATACTGCCTTGCAAGATTATGCTCACTTTGAAATTCACATTCTCCCTGTAAGTGCAATCAAAATAAATTACCCTACTTAGCCTATAAGTTGAATTTCAAACCAATTTTGTGGATTATATCTTCAGGTTTTCATCATCGACTTTACAATAAAAGAGCATTGCGTTTAGATGTTATAGTCCATGTCTTTACTTGATGGCAATTAACACTCCCACACCCCTGTGGTGTATTCTAAATACCAGAGCACTTTACTTTAATAACACTTCAGTTTAACATGGCTCTTCACGGTCATTGAGGGAAAATGACTAAATTAAATCAGTAACATACAAGTATTCCTGTGAACTAAATTAAACACAAAACACTTGATCTTCACATTCTGTTTAACAGATGGAAGTAAAGAAATCTTTTTTAAAAAATAGCACTTTGATGTTGACTGAACAATGGCATTACAGCCATTAAGCTTGACAAGATGAACACATTCTCATATAAATAATAATTAGACATATCATCCTTTATTGAACTACCAAGATCAGCTAGATCCATTTCCTATGGATGCCTTCAGGTGGTGGCTAAATTTTCTCTCTTGGCAGCCACAGGGAGGGGAAGGGGAGTATGAAGCAATATAGTGCCTGCTGATTGGCTTGGGTCTGTGGGGTGAGAGGTATTCTGAGAGAGCTGGGAGCCCATACCCATCTACAAGAGGCTCTCTGCTCACTGGTGTCAGCCGTCTCTGAGCTGGTGTTGACAGGTCTCTCTAGCAGCTCGGGGACCCACCAGCAGTGAGATGCAAAGGAGGGGAAATTTAACTGCTCCACCTACCCTTGTCACTGGTCTCCAAGCCTCTCAGCGTTCAGACTCTGCTGATGCCTTTCTCCTTCCAGTTCTGCTCCTCAGCTTCTTCCCGTGGAGTCTCCTATAGGTTCAGGCACCCTTCCTTCTGACCCTCATCTGATCTATGTTTGTCTGCCTGTTTGTTTTTTTCACTTTCATCTAAAATCTTTCCTTTCTTGCTGAGAAACTCTGGGTGGAGGTGTTTCTCATCCGCCATCTTGCCTCTCCCCATCATTGTGGTTTTAATTTGCATTCCCCTGATGATTAGTGATATTCAACACTTTTTTTTATATGTTTATTAGCCATTTGTCTCTATTCTTTTGAAAAAAAAAATGTGCTCATGTTTTTTGCACATTTTTTGATGGGATTGTTTGGCTTTTTCCTGCTGTTTAGTTTGAGTTCTTTGTAGATTCTGGAAATTAGTCCACGTTGAATGTATAACTTGCAAATATTTTCTCCTATTATGTAGGTTGCCTGTTTACTCTGTTAATTATTTCCTTTGTTGTGCAGAAGGTTTTTAATTTAATGAAGTCCCATTGATTTATCTTCGTTGAAGATGACCCTGCCCAGGTCTCCCCATGGCGGTGGCAGTGGCTGCTTGTCAAGGCTATCTAGGCATTGGCCACAGGTGTCAGGGCTGCAGGCATTCACTCCACCCAGCTCTAGATGTAATGGTGTTATGTGGCAGGGGGCGGCTCGTAGCCAGCAGATCCATGGTGGAGAGCTGGAACACAGGACATAGCCCATGGGTCCATGAGGGTATGGACCTTGGTGCAGCAGTACATGTGGTCAGGGGGCTCGTTCCACTGGTTAGTGAATGGGGCTGCATGGGCTGGGCTGGTGGATGGCTGGGATTCTCTCCTTACACAAGTCTCACTGGGGTTACTACTGTGGAATCTCTGCAGTGGTGTCAGTGCCTGCTCTGTTTAAATCCTCTGGTGGGGGGTGCACTTGGCTCCCAGTCACAGGCATGTGAGAGTGTCTGCTCTCCTTCCTCCCTTCTTGGCCTGGCAAGGAGCTATGTGGGGGTAGTTGCGATGTAGTCAATCCCTGTGTAGACTGCGTACTCCAGATTCTAGAGCTCAGAATGGCATCATCTATGGCAACCCAGAAACAGAGGCCAGTGGGTCTCTGCTCAGCCTGCTCTACAATGCAACTTTACCAACAATCTCTGAGCAGTTCCCTGATTAGAACAGAGGCCCATGGTGGTGGTGGAGGGCCCCCCACAGCTTGAGTCACAGTGTCCATGAAGAGAGCGTGTACCCCTGGTGTTCTCTCCTTTATCCCTTCCTCACATGTAGGTGTCTCCCCGGGGTACCTTCCAGTCTTGGCAAGTGGATCTCCCCATGCCTGTCTCATTCACTCTGAGTGTGTCCCATCACTTCTGTAATGATTCTCAAGGCTTTCTCCAAGACAGTCCATCTATAGGTGAGCATCTACTTACCAATTTCTATCCTCTCTGTGAGGGTGGTGCATGCAGGCTGCTTCTAATCCATGACCTTGGCCCCTTGCTAGTTTTTTTTTTCTTTTTTGTGGGGTGCATGATTTTCTCAAAGTTTCTATCAACATCAAAATAATAAAATCTGGATATTATAACTTGGAGTTCCAATTTTACTTTGCTTACTTCTAAATAGATCTTCTCTAGTATGATCATCTTTATAAACTTATTCTAGCATATAAGAATACTGACCCATTATGAATATATAGAAACTAAATAGGCATGTTTTGCCTTTTCTACCTGGACTTCCCCATCACAATTAAAGGCAGCTCCATTCTTCTGGTTTCTAAGGCTGATGGGAGAGAGTCACCCTTGCCTCTTCTCTTTTTCTCACTTTCTAAGTCCAACCTACAACCAATAGTACTCCTTAGCACTATTGCCAACATGCATCTGCATAACAAGCATTTCTCACTATTCTGATTGTAGCAGTAGTCTCCTAACTTGTGTCCCTAATCTAACACAACAGATTTTAAAATTCAAGGCAGATTAAGGCACTCTTGAATCAAAACACTCCTTGGCAACTCATTTTTCTCAAAGTAAAAACCATTCAATTGGATCCCAATACCTCTGTGACATACATAATTCCTACTGCTCTGACCATTCTTCAAGCTAATCCAGCCACACAAATCTCCTTGTTTCTTAAACCAACAGATACACATTGCCTCAAGCTCTTTTCTGCAGCTATCCCACAACTTACTTCCTTCCCTCTTTCAAATCTTTGTTTCAATACAATATCACCACCTCGGTAGAGTTGACAATGGCCATCCTATCTAACATTGCAAGCTCCAGTCTTAATCCTTGCTAGTTATTGTCATTGCTGCTTTATTTTTCTACATAGCACTTTTCACTTTCTGCATAATGACTTACTTACCTATTAATTATGTCTACCATGTCTTTCTATCCCTACTAGAATGTAAGATCCTTGAGGGCAGTTTACTTAACTGCTGATTTCTTGCACTACACTACTAAGAGGAATGCTATGCCTTAAAATTTAGCAATTTGTAGGTGGTGAATGAATGAATGAAATGTGATGGTAATTAATCTCATCTCTGTCTTAACATAGATGAAATTAATAATAAATTACACTATAATTTATGTAAGGTAGCATTTCAGAATTAGCAGGAATTCTTTGAAGAGTTAATTCATTGGATTCTTTAAAGGAACATGCTTGTAAACAAAGAGAATATACATCAAATTTGTGGATCACAATATTGATGTACGCAACCTGAAAGGTAAGTTTCAGACTTTCTATTCTTATTTTACTCCTTTTTAAATTTTTTTCTTTATATTTTTCATACTTTGATTATTATGAAGAAAATCAAATTATTTCAGTATAATTTATTATATAGAAAAATGAGGGTGAAATATTATGTTTTACACAGGGATTAAATGAGAAGATAAGATGTAAGATATTGAAACTATTTAAGGTTATTAGAAAAGTAGTCTTAAGGAGATCATTTTGAGAACAACCACTTAAAACCAAATTTTTACCTTTCTGTTTAAAAGTTGTACACAAAATCTTTCCTATATCAAATATGTTATAAAAGTCATAGTTAAACTTGCTATTTAGGGAATCCTAATATATTTATTTTGTTAAAACACAAGCACATTTTCCAGTACAAATGATTTCCTCCATCTAGTCTATATTTGTTTAACATCAAATTTTTTAAAAGTGAGATGGCCTTCCCAATTTGCTATAAAAGGTTATGATACAGAATAGATGAGTAAGTAAATTTACATAGCTATAAATTTAACATATAAAAAGTGTTTTCTTTTTCTTTCTCTCTCCTTAAACATGTCAGACTCATTTCTGTAGGAATTTTCTTTTCATCTCATAGTAGAAAACTTCCATTTGGAATATGTGCATTAACATATCTTAAGAAACTTATTACATTTCTATGGAACACTTCATCCCTACACACAGACTAAAATGCAATATTTTCATACAAAATATATTTCTAGTAAATTATATTAGTTTCTTATATCCACATGTTTGTAGGTGCAGCACTAATCCCAGCAAACTAGGGTGATTTCAAAAGGCCCTTTAAACTGTGGTAGTTAAGTTGTATATATATAGCCTGAAAGAACAATTGGCCCTAATAATTGTGTTTATGCCAATATATTGATATACATTGATAGACATTGCCTTCAACCCCTCCTTGGCAACAAAATGCCAGCATACCGTATTGTCAAAGCATACTACTAGAACTCTTGGCTTTGAAATACTCTTCTGGCAACTTCCTTGGATAATCCTGTGTGCTAAGTTGTTAATGATGATGAAAATGGTTAAAGGGAGCTGAGCAAGCTGAGCAAACTAAGATCTAAGCATCCCACCCATAGTTCACTGGGCAGCTTCAATTTCACCTCAAAAGAGTTTCACAGGTTACAAAATGTTACTTTAGCCAAGAATTCTGCATTCATTTTTTCTGCTTCATATACTGATGTTACCAACTCATAGAAATCAAAAGGCTAAACAAATTGGAATCAGTACTGTATATAAGTTTGTTCGTTGATGAGTTTATGTTTGCATATGTGACAAGGAAAGAATGCAAGTTTGAAAATGAGATCTACAAAAAACTGAGAAAAGGGAGTGAAATTATAACTAAGTTCTGTTTCAAAAGTAATATGCAGTGATTTTGGTATAGCCTGTTATTAATGCCTATTTCGTGTATACATATGATTAAATACTTATTAAAATATTTCATGAAAAAGTTAGGTCTATCCAATAATGAGCATGTTATTTAGCTTTTTCTCAATTGTTATTTAAAATATTGTAATAATTTAACAAGTAGAGGCACAAAAAACATCCTACAAACTCTTGAAGTATATACATCCTTTCCCTTGGTTGAAATGTTTAATCGAACATCATCAGGTGGTATTTTTTGAAATGTGCCTCTGTCTACTCAAACACTAACACCAATTTTATATAATGTAATTACGTGGAAAATCTGCTTGCTTTATCAGACTTTCAATGTCAAGATAAGAATAACTAAATAAACAGATGGTGCATTATTATCACATTTTCTCAATACCTAAATCCTCTATATTTTTACTAATCCCTTTTGATCCTCTAACAATATTAGGAATGATATTGTCAAGTTTCAGTATTCATGGATTAGAGAAATTTTTTAAAAATAAAGTAGACCTATAGAGCTACCAAATTTGTCATGTTTTTCTTTTTATGAAGTAATCAAATAGATAAAATAACATCGTAGCAAGGATAACAGAATGCTACTAAATATATCTGCAGAAATAGCTGTAAGTAAATATTTTAGATAGAGATTAATAGATTCAGTATTCTTTCTGTGGCTTCCAGATTTCAATTCAACCAGACTGCGAGAGGGAAAAAAATATAGATGTACGAAAAGGATTATTTTTGTGCATACATTTTCATACTTACATAAAATGAAGATAGAGCTTTGTTAAATTTACTAAAATTCATAACCTATTATCTTTGTCATTTTCTCATTTAAATGTATTTTAATTATTCAATGCCTTGATTATTTTTCAGTTTCTTGATAAACTCTGCTTACATATTTTTAAAGACATTGGACTTATATTACTTTTTTATGTAGACATCTCCATTCCAGCATGGCTTTTCTTTAAATATCCTTTTAATAAGAAAAATTGTAAGACTTATAACTATCATTACAAATAAGACTTGTTCCTATGAATTCTCATGTATTTTATAAGATCTGTGTCAGATTTTTGAAATATGGGTTATTTTGGTTTAAAATTATAGTTTAAAAGTATGGAGTCTCAGTTTATACCTATTTTCCTCTTCATAGTTGTTAATAAATGCTTCATATATGGTATTAGTGTTGGAATAATAAACCAGTATTAAGAAAAAAACACTTGTAAAGAATCTTTGGATTTCATATTCATTATAAATCATATATTTCTGCAACTACTTTTTTAGTCGATAAATTCTAGTCCAAAGAAGGTAACTGCTATCTCAGACATTTTGATTACAAGTAGAATATGCTGTTTTGAGATTTCATAAACTGAACATAATTTGAACAGCCAGCTGTAACATTCAAAATTACAAATATATTACTTAGGATGATATTATTGAAATGAGGCAGTGTCTAGCTTGGGTCTAGAAAACCATTACGTTTGTTTCTAACTAGAACTAAAGGAAGAAATTTAATCCTTGAAAGAATGAAGCTCAGAAGCTGACAGTGGTCATGTTTCTGACCAAAACCGGGAAGCAGGTCTGGGAGAATTCCTTTTGAGCCAGTATTCTCTTCGTGTTATTCATTATTCTCCTGGCCACTTTTCTGAGCCACCCAATAAGCTCATTTCCTCAATGTAGATAGCAAAAGTTTAACTGCAATCATTTTTTATTTCTTTTTTTATGCTTCATTATCCACACTTTTCCTAGGAGAAATCATCTTTCATATTGCTTCAATTATCATCCCTACTCAAATGATTCATTTTTTGTCTCTAGCCCAGAATTCTCCAGAGTTTCAAACTTTAGCATTCAACTATTTAATTGACATTGCAAATTATACATATCAAAGCCAATTCAATATCAGCGTAAGACTCACAATATTTTCCTATTCCAGAATGCCAAAACAAACAAACATAAAAGTTACTGACTGGCTTTTAGTGATTTCCAAGTCTATAAATGGATTCTTCATTCATATGTTGAAGCAACTGGAGTCATGGAATTATTCCTGACACTTCAATCTCTCTCACAGGAGTCCAACACTACTTTAGATCCAAATACCTAATCCATCACCAAGTATGGCCAGTATGCCTCCTGAAAAAACTCGTGTACTTGCTCCAGATTGTTCCACTTCCACCACCACTACCTTGACCATCTCACATCAACTCTTATTCATGCTACTCAGATAAGTTACTAAACACTCTTGTATCCACACTCTCCTCTAGACGGTTTTCTAGGCAGTACTGTGATTTGCTAAAATGTAGATGTTCTTATGTAACATAGTCTTTGAACTTTTGCTTAACATGTGTGGCTGTTGTTTCCCCATATGTCTCAAAATAAAGAGAAATGCCCTAACATGTCCTTCAAAGGCCATGTTACACTCAGCAGTCTCTCTCTATGGGATGTTCTTTTCTTCCTTTTAACGCTTGGTTAATTCTTACATCTTTAAGTTCTCAGTTCAGATGTGAGATCCTCATAACCTTTTACTTGCCACCTTGGCTGGGTCAAATTTTCTCTGTCACAGTGACTTATCACAATTAAAATGCTGCATATGTTTTTGTTCTTAATTATTGTTTGTCTTCATTCACTAAAGTGTGAGTTTCATAAAGGTAGCGAGTGTATTTAGCTTTGTTTAATTTATTGACAGCTCTTAGCAAAGTGCTCAATAATATTTTGTACTCAGTTAATATTTATTAAATTAATAACTAAAAGTAGACTGAATATCTACATTCAACTATAAGAAAAAATGGTAAGTATTATTGTTTAGAAGAGTGGAGTCTGTCTCTTTTAAGGGAAAGTAGCTGCTAATCAAAGTAAAAGCTGATCCATTCAAATGCACGGGTTCGATTAGTAACAGCCTCTTTCACGATAATCAAATAAGATTAAACCTTCCAAATATTTTTATCTTATCATAAACAGTGTACTATACTTGCTGGCATATTTATCATTTTTCTTTAATTTTATCAATTTTATTGAGCTATAATTTATATACAATAAAATAGCCCTATTTTAGGTGTAGATACGTATATTTTAAGCTCAAAAAGGATGTGACAAAATCTTTTAACCACCACAACAATCAAGATATAACATATTTCCATTTTCCTAGGAAGTTTCCTTATCCCTCTTTACAGCCCGTCCCCACTACACACACACACACACACACACACACACACACACACACACACACACAGACAACTGCAACTCTGATTTATGTGACCACAGTTTTGTTGCCTTGTCTAAACACAATATACGTAAAATCAAACAGTATTTATATTTTTGTGGCTGGCTTTTTTGCTCTACGTGGTGTTTTTTGAGTTTTGTCCATGTTGTAGCATATGTCATTATTTTGCTAATTTTTAGTGCCAAGTAGTAGTCCATTGTATGCATTTACCACAGCGTGTTTTTTCAGTTACCTGCTGATGGATGCTTCGGTTGTTTAAAGTTTGTTTTGGGATATTATTAATGAATCTGACATGAACATTCTTGTACAAGTCTTTTTGTGGGCGTATGCATTCATTTCTTTTGAGTGAATAGCTACTATTAACATCGCCAAGGAATTGTCAGTTTTCCAATTTGGTTATACCATTTTACCCTGCCACCAGGAAAGTATAAGAGGTACAGTTGTTTCTCATCTACACTAATATTTAGTGGTAAGTGTCCTTATAACATGATTATTTTTAGTGGCTGTGAAATAGTGCTTTTGTTGGGGTCTTTTTGGCATTACCTTGATGACTGGTGATATTGAACATTATGTCTTATACTTCTTTGCCATTCATATATATCCTTTAATGAAATTCTGTTCAAGTCTTTTGCTCATATTTTAATTGGAATGTTAATTGTTTTTTATTGATTTGTAGGAATTGTTTATATATTCTAGGTACAAGCTCATTTTCAGATATGTGTATTATGAATATTTTTCACTGAGTCTGTAACTTGACTTTTAATTTTCTTAATGATGTATCTTGAAAAGCAGAATTTTTTATATTAATGAATTTGTATTTATTTTTCATTTATGGTAAGTGCTTTGTGTGTCCTATTTAAGAAATCATTGCTTACCTCAAAGTCTCTTGGACAGATTTAGCTTTTATGCTTAGATATATTACACGTATATATATGTAAAACACTTCTCAAATTAATTTTTCTGAAAGCTGTGAGGTAAAGGTCAAGGTTTATTTATTTTTTTCTTTCTTCAAGTGGACATCTAGTTGATCCAGCAAATATTTTTCTTGAAAAGATTGTCATTTCACCATAAAATCACTTCAGTGCCTTTGTTGAAAATCAACTGAATAATCACACATACACACACATACCAAACTAACTCAATGCTGGCATTGCTGACTTTGCCAGCCTGATTGCTTCTTCAGCCTGGGTCCTATCAGTCTGCCATTTCCCGTAGCCTCTATTATACCTTCCCACACACACTACCAGCCCTGGCATCTCAAGGGAAGATAAAACACAGAAGGAGAAGGGAAGAGAAACAAAGAGGATGGGAAGGGAATTGAAACAGAAATTCCTTATTGATCTTTTGTCTCTTTCTATCATACTGAAAGAACTGTGTTTAAATCAAGTATTACTGTTAATTTACATTTTTCCCTTTAGTTTTGTTAATTTGTTGATTTATGTTTCATGTACGTTGGAATTCTATTGCTAGGAACAAACATTCTTAAAGTGATCAGAAGTTTCTCTTTTATTATAATGAAATGTACATCTCTATATCTGATAACTCTTCTTGTATTGAAATCTACTTCAACTAATAATAATCTGTACATACTAGCTTTCTTATAGTTACTCTTTCCATGGATATATCTTTCTCCATCCATTCCCCCACTTAGCTACAAGTTTTCTTAGGACAAGGATTATCTCATTCACTATAATATTCCCAATATTTGGCTTACAGTAGGTCAAAAATATTTAACATGTTAATAAAAAGATGAGTCATGGAATGGACTAGACTCCTAATAGAAAAAAATGAGGTTAGAAAGAAAAGAAAGGAAAAAATTGTTACCTCTTTTTCAATTTTGATCAGGGTTATCACTCATAATAACTGCTGAAGCCACGATCCAAGTTAAGCATTCATCATAAGACTACAAAGCTCATGGTATTATATAATATTTGTTTGTTTCTGTAAGGTGTATTTAGGGCATAAATCCTTTCTAGGTCTAGAGTATATTAATGAATGTAAGTTTCAGTTATGTATTGAAGTTACATATATTGAAGTTTAACTCTTTTTTTAATAACTGAAGAAAAATATATCAATTTTGTGAAGAAAAGAAAAACGATATATCACTTTTTCTAAAAAATGTAGGAAATTTCTGAATTAAAAGATAAGTATAAGAGATGAGAGCCAGAAATATTAAATATTTAATTATTAAATAATGACATATAGCAATAACCGTTTGGAATATAGAATGTGACAATGATAGCATCCAAGTTTGCAAGAATGAAGTAAGGATGTGATAATTGCATTATATACATCAATTTTAAAGACTAACAGTAAATAAACACAAAGCATGCTCACATATAAGATACTTAGTAATTGAAATAAATTGAGGTATAATATGTTACATCCCCAATAACCTTACAGATACTTTTGTTTGAGTGTTTCTTGGTTTGGTTTTGTGCTTCACGCTAAAGATAAGTTTCTCATTCTGCATCTAGACTCTGTAAGAGAAATTTCAAGTCACACCACATTTTATGCTCAATTTTAAAATCCAAAATACCTGTAGGCAAAGGAATTTATTTATATTAATTTATCTATGAACATTTCTCTTCAATTGGCATCATTTTAAAAAATTCAGTCAATTTACATGATTAACTCATCCAATATGGCCATAAGATACTTCAAATTATACAAAATTATAAGAAAAAATTTCTCAGAACTCCTGTTATTCCATGTCCCAGAAATCTGGCTTGCATGTGTACTATGTGTTTTATCTATCTATCTATCATCTATCTATATCTATTAAGCATCTATCTCCTTAAGCATGTCATTTGACTTGGATTAAGAGTGAATATGCTATGTGGTGGCTCACACCTACAATCCCAGCACTTTGGAAGGCCAAAGCAAGAGGATCACTTAAGCCTGGGAGTTATAGATAAGCCTGGGCAATATAGTGAGACCCCTACTCTGAAAAAAATTCACTGGGTGTTGTTGCTGCACCTATAGTTTCAACTACTCAGGAGAGTGAGGCAGAAAGATTGCTTGAGCTCAGGAGTTCAAGGCTGCAGTGAGCTATAATCATGCCACTGTTCAGCCTAGGTGACATAGCAAGACCCTGTCTTTTTAAAAAGAAAAAAAGTAAATAGTGGCAAAACCATTATCAATGATCTTGTTTTTTCCTGTTTAAAAATCTTGAATTTGGGAGGATAAAAAGTACCTAGCTAAAAATTTATTTTTCCAGGCCATTATGTCCTGGGGGCAAAAGGGTCAAGGGAATGAGGGATATGTTATAATTCTATATAATTTCTAATAATTTCTATAATTATAAATGTGTAATGTACAGGTTTCTATAAAATCTTTAACTTTTTGTTAGAAGCTGACAGATCCAGGTGTTACTTTCTTTTTCTCTTCTTGCCTTGAACATGAACATGATGGCCATACTTAAAGCAGCCATCCTGAAATCATAAGGGAAGGTAATAATGACCAAAATGATAAAAAAGTAAATATTAAACAATAGCAGATTTAAGCAAAATTAGGCAATACTACCCAGATATATAAATTATTTCTATGAAAATGTTTTCATTGGCAAAAAAATGATCACAGTACATTCAAAAGTTTTAAATGCTGTAACTAAATCCACAAACGTGAGATCATTTTGCAAATATATGGAAAGGAAAGAGAAGTATGAAGACTCAGAGTATTTCCTGGCACTGGCATAAGTACATTGGGAGTTGTAGAAGCAGCCTACTCCAGGTGCAGCCAATAATGGGACTGCATTCTCAGTTAACAGGACTTAAGAACTGTAATAAAGCCAACTAAAAGCTAAGAAGTCATTTATTATTAATATATATGAGCTTACTTTACTCTTTGTAGAAATAATGTCTTCAAAGGACAGAAAACTTAAAAATAAAAGAATCAGAAATATATGTCATTTATAATTATTTCACCAAATGTTTTCTGTTTTTGTCAAACTACTTAAAATGAAGTGGTTTAAAAATAACAATTTATTATTTTATTTCAATATTCTGTGGGTCAGAAATCTGGGCAGGGCCCAGGACGTTATCTCAGGACCACAATGTCTGGGGCATCTTCTAGGATAATTTGAATGGCTGGGGCTAGAACAGCTGGAGCTGGTGGATCTCTCTCTCTCTCTCTCTCTCTCTCTCTCTCTCTCTCTCTCTCTCTCTCTCTCTCGCCTCCTCCCCACCCCTCCCATTCCTATGGCTTCTCCATGTTGCTACCTTAGGTTTTCACACAATCTTGACACAAAATGCTCAGATTTGTTAAAGGAAATTTCAGGGCTCCAAGGAAAAGGAAAAGGAAAAGAAAATGAGTTAACAGCTACGTCCCAAGCTGGCAAGCATAAGTTCTGCCATGCTTAAAGCCTAGATTCAAGGGGATGGAATATAGTCCCCACCATTCAAAGGAAAGGATGGCAAAGAATTTGTGAACATCTTTAATATGTCACAATGTTTATGTATGTGTTTACATGCATATGATTGGATGGTAAGGTATCTTCTGACTAAAATGAAACTCAATATAAGGTAAGTAAAAACAAAAAGCAACAAAACACTTTAACTAAAAATAATGAAACCATATATTGTCAGATTGATGAAAAAGAAGAGTAGGAAGAGAAGGTAAATATATTGGCTAATTTAACTCAAAAACACAGGTAGTTTTCAAGAAAAGCCAGACACAGGGCTCAGACCATATCATCAACTCTCTTGTACATTCTCTCTCTATTTCTTTCACCTGCCTAAATGTCCGTGGAATAGCCTGAATGGACATACTTGGTCACAACACAATACCTATACCAACATTGTAGTGGGGAGGAAAGGGTGTCTGATTAGCCAGATTGAACCATATAATCAATCTCATGGCTGGAGACATGGGGCCATGTAATTTGATTGCCAGCTCCATTAGATGTGAGAGGGGTATTTCTCAAAATAAGGATTAGGTATTAGTTGTAATACAAATTTGTCTCTACTAACTTTAAAGGAAATATAGATAAAGTGATACACTCATCAATAATATAAGGAAATTTTCACCATCTACATGTGCTTCCTTTTTGAATTATTTGTGTTCTGAATTAATGCCTGCTATTAAGCAGAATTATGGTTTATTTTAAATATAAGAAAATGTAGCAGTACATATTATACTTTAAATAACTGATAATAATTTTGCCTTGAATATATGCCAGGAAAATATACCTCATGATTCTGTGTAGAATGACTTTTTAAATGCCATTAGAACTTGTTAAATATGCACAAAGAATTAAATCATAAAGGCAGAGTAGAAGGTATGTATCTCTCCATGTCAGGGTTAGCCTAGGAGGACTGGATCAACTAGTGACTTTTCTCTAACTTAGACTTGAAATAGTTTGTCAATAGAAAGTCAGTATCATTCCTTGTCAACCATTACTCATCAGCACCAACGTCAAGCCTAGCGGGGATAATTCGAAATGGTATCTTCTGATAGTTATAAAATCACTTGCTACAACAGGGATTATTCTGAATACCTCTGAATAGGGTCCAAGAGTAGATCAAACTTCTGAGTCCAGTCCAATCCGTACTTGTGTTGCATTCACAGCTTTCAACATCGAGAGAATCTATGTGATGCAAGATTTTCAGAAATATCTTGTACTGAAGGGAAGTCAGGAAAAATAAAATGTAGTGTGCCTGAATTTGTCCCCATAATCCCTATGCATGGATTTTTTTGTAAAGAACTTGAGAGTTTTCATCATACTCAAATTTAGGCATATCAATGAGTGTCAAGAATGAAGTTTTTGTTGCTGATTGGTAGCTTATAAATGGGGCTCTACGCTGTTAGGATGTTGCTGGGAAGAGGAATTGCTGGAATAGAAAGGGGTAAAAAAGCAGTTCCAGAAATGGAAGATAAAAAATGAAAAAGATGAAATACGTAATATATGCTAGTACCCAACTGAAAGCTTCCTTTAATCATCATTTAATGTTTTCAAACTGTGTTATCAGGGTCCAGGGCTTTCCAGCTATTGAGAGAAGCCAGGACAAAGGGTGCCAAATGTTGGCATTTCTCATGTATGCCCCAAAGCCCAAAACAAATCCACCTTCAACAAAATAATTGTGTGTTTCATTAATATATATGGTTGAATTTTCAGGAGGATTTTATTTGAAGGAAAGAGTCCATAGATATAAAGATATAGAAATTGCTAAGCTAGACCAGGGGTTTCTTCAAATAATAATATGGATTTAATTATAAATGCCATGTTATTGTAGATATTATCTGCATTATAATGCATATATAGAGATGGAGGTTTTAAAAGGAATATATGTATAATATATTTTAATTATAAATTATTTAAAAAGGTCTTAGGCCAACCCAAATATAATATTGATAATATATTAATCGAAGAAATGTGATTGATTATGCTTCTCTATTTTTGATCATTTCATTTAGAAATTTGTAGTTTAGCAATTTATAAACCTTGTTCTAATATAAGTTTATTTCACAACTGTATTTTAATGACTATCATAACTAAAAAATACACAATGAAAGATGTATAGCTCTAAAAGAAGAAAGGCCATCACTATTGGTGATGATTTTATGCTGATCAGCATATTTAACCTAAACAACCAACTATTCACAGGCTTTTGTTGAAATGTTGCTGATAAATACTTAGAAATCAATGGGAAATTTTTGAACAGTAAGTTTTTTTAAACATCTCCTGAATCTCTTCATTTAGAACATTTTTAAAGAGCTAAGAAAATTCTATCTCCAATGGCCTTTTTAAAATGTTTTTAAACAAGAGATTTTTAAAGGTAACTTACCTACCTTCTTATGGCAATAAAATTTCATGATAATTGGCACAATTCCAAACACCTGTTTTCAAAATGGCACTGTTTAAAGCACAAGTTTATTTTGAAAAGCATTAACTTTCCCACTCACTGTAAAAAGTGTACCTTTCTGTTGATGGAACAAAACTTTTATATTTATTTTCAATTTTATAACATCTTATCAGTAGGTCATTACTGACAGTCACTTATAATTCGACACAATTTCAACAAATTCAGCACCATATTTTGTAAAATAAAAATACATACTTCAGCTTTAAATTTGACAGCTCTTTTAAGGACTACATGAAGATAACTAGTAAAATGTTGGGCTGTGCAGATTTTCGTAATAATGACTTGTGTCAATAAAAAATATAATAAAACTTTACAATTCAAATGTGTTTTCTTATAACACTAACCATATTTAGGATATATTGGTACACAATTATAGTATATCAAAACAAGCTGAAAGCTTATGCAACAGGGAGGACAACAGTGATAAACCCTCTGCCTTATGAAAATCAAGCATCCCTGAAAATACACGTTCTATGAAATGAGAGAGAGAGTCCCAATGACAGGTCATGTATTAAGTTGTAAAAAGTAAATGTTCTGATGATTTAGATAAAAGTTTAAATAAATACATCCTAATATTTCTTCCTTTATTTCTATAGAACACATAGTAAACCTCTTGAGGTGTATGTGCCACTGTGTGGACAACCTATGTATAGTCTGCCAGCAGTGTGGACCTATTCGATCTCTGTTACAGTTCAGTCAACATAACACTATCAGAGCAAGAGTAAATCTCATTAAACCAGTGCTCAAAAAGCTTTATGTGCTCTCCCTTGATTATAGATATGTGCACATGACTTACCATGGCAGTCAGGACCCACTATTTTCATATCTAAATTGGCCTTTTCACATGACCTTCCCCAGATAAATGAATTATATGCATTGATCATATAGAGAGATTGCTTTTTACTAAATATGGCCGACGTTTTCCTATCTCAGGTCTTTTATGATTTCATTACCAGCTGTCTATCTCTTGTCATCATTGCTGCCTCAACAAATCCTACTTCTTTCAAATTCCCCCCACCCATGATTATTTCTTTATGCTCATTCCCCTGAATGGGAAATAAGTGTGTATTTCATCAAGTGTGTGTACTATCTTACATTTATCTGAATATAGGAAAATGCTCTTTTTGTGTGAATGTGGTAAAATGGCCTTTTTCGTCCACTATGTTAAGGGAAGGATCGTAACTTGCTCATGTTTATATTCTTTTAAACACACATACCTAGGTATATTGTAGGCTTGATAGATTTACGGAATTTAAATTTCGCTCATTAATGAGAACTTTTGCTCATTAGTACAAGAAAAATGCATCAAAAATAGTGTGTAATATCCCTAGACCAGTAATAAATAAGAATAAGTTGCCAATTTCTAAGCTTTCTGCCAGTCCAGCTTCAGGAATGATATTAATTTGTCTTTCCTTATTTATTTACTCTATTAAAAAGTGTTGTATTATTTATACTAATAATTATTTTTATATTATGCTAATAAGCTATAAAAACTTAAAATTTTTTGTTATTTTACTAGATGAGTTAAACTAAAAAACTTTTATAATTCTTTGAGACCATAACAGAAAAAATGGAGAAAAACCTTTAACTGCTGAAGGAAATGCTCTAGTATTTACAAACAGTAAGAGAAACATTCTACACCATAAACAATTACTAAGCATTTATAAGTTCAGAGCACAATGTTCTTAGTTATTCAAGCACATAAAATAAATAAACCCTGAACTTGACATTCCAGATACCTTACAAAATTCTAGAAGATAATGATGTATTTTTAAAGCCATCAGACACATTTCTTTTTTGAAATAAGCTTTTTCCAATTAAACTAGAGAAGTGAAAACAGTTTATGCTTTTGTTTGCTGTGATAACCCCATATGTCACAGTTATGGCATACAATTCCAGATAACACAAAGAAATAAAGACTAGCTTCAGGGCATTTTTTCCCTGATATACAATTTTATGATTATAATAAATATTTCTTTATTAAAATCTTGTGTTATCTGTTGACTGAATGTGTGTTAGACTGAGTGAACATTGAAAGCTCTGCTGTAGATTTCATATTGTGTTGTTACAAAATACTGCACTGACATAAGTACTGAATTCAGAGAATAACTTTAGAAACGCATAGAAAACAATAATCTTTAAAAAAAACTCTTCTTTCTTCCAGTGCAATTTTTTATTAAATGACACTTTTATTATTGACTGCATTCTTGCCTATTAGCTTCTTATTTCTAAGGTGAGCAACTAACACTTTAAAAAGAAAAACATATAAATAGAAATGAGTTGTCTGATTTCAACAATAGAACTGAGTTCTCCTAGTCAAGGTTACCAAAGTATTTATTTAACCAGGAGGAAGTGATTTTTTTCAACATGAGCAGTTGTCTGTTCATTTCTTCAATCATTGGAGAGCATTTAGAATGAGTCTTTGGGTATATGCTGCTCAGAATAAAAGATCAGAGTTCTAAAATGATGACTCCAACATAGGAAAAGTCTTCACCCCTCAACACTGAATAAAGGTGAAAGACTATCCCTAGAAATATTGGTATGTGTGTAACAAGGTTTTATCAAAGCTACTTTAAGTTCATGTGTGCTGAAGTTACCAAAAGTAATTTATGATCTTAAATGTGTGCTTCAGTTTGTTTAAATTCGGAAGAGAAGGTTAAAGTGTAGGATATGAAAAAGGTGAGCATATTACTCTCGTTTCTCTCTAAAAATTTTGAAACATTTGGAAATGCAAACAGACATTCTGTTCCAGTGGAAAACCTCAGAAAACTTTCTTAGACATATTTTAACTTAATCATTTATTTATCTGTTAAATATTGAGTGTCTGATATATATCCATTCCAGTCCTTAACCCTGAAGATAAGTTCCATTACCTAATTTCAAGGAGCACCGAGCCAAGCCTAGTAGAGGAGATGACTGTATTGATCACAAATGCAAATGTGTAGAGCAGGTGACAAGGAAGAGGGAACAGCTATTCCAAACCTGGGTTGGTTAGAGATGGCTTCTCTAAGGAAGTGAAAGTCGGACTGAATTTCAGGAGGTGAATAAAGATTATTTAGACTTAGGAAAGAGAAAATAAAAGACAATAAATGCTAATAAAACTAGCACGATGTGCCTGGGAGAAATAAAATCAATGTGAAGAATAAAATGCAAGGCACTGCATCACTATGAATAAATTTGTGCCTGGGGGCAGGAAGAGGGCCAATAATGGCCAACCCTGCATGTTATGGAAAGTGGCCTGTAAGTGAAGCAAAACCCCTGAAAGCTGTTCAGCAAAGGAGTAGTGTCGGTAAATTGCGTTTTTAAAAGACACCTGCTAACTCTTTAGACTGTGAATGTGAGCGGGGCAAGGAGAAAGCAGAAAGACTGCTAAAACAGAAAAAGTAAAATAAGGCCCTAATTGACCTCGTCTTGCCTTCTTTTGCTGATGTCCTCTCCACTTCCTCCTTCCAGTTTACTCTGTTCCAGCCACCCTGGCCTCTATGGTCATTCATGAACATGATGTGTACTCAAGGCTTTTGCACTTTCTGTTCCTTCACCCAGAATGCTCTTCCCTCAGTCACCCACAAGACGTTCTCCTGACCATCCTTCAGGGCACCACTCAGATTTCACTTTAGCAAACAGCCTATATAAATAGCATTTCTCTCTCTCTCCCACTCCATACTTTATCATTCTCTGTTCTTTTATTAGTTTTCTTTTTCTATATACCACTTAGCGCCACCAGCAATAATCTATGTTATTTTACTTTCTGTGTTCACCTACTAGAATGTAATTTTTCTTCCATGACAGAAGAAAACTTGTTTGATTTACTGATATATCTCTAGAATCTGGAGTAATGTAGAACATATAAAAGACACTCAATAACTATTATTGAGTCAATAAATGATGATGATAACAACAATCACTGTTAACATTTATTAAGCACTTACTATGTGTCAGATGCTGACTTAAGTCCTTCATATATGTAATCTCAATTAATCATCATGACCTGATGATAATATTATTATAACAATTATTTCCATTTATAAATGCAGCAGGGATTTGAAAAGGCTTTAATAAAGTATAAGGAAAGATTAGAGAAAGCTAATTTTAAAAATAGAGATAAACTTGGCAAGATTTGGCGAGGGAGAGAGAAGTAAAGGTAAATGCCCAGGTTGTCCATTTAAGTAAACTTTGTTGTAAATACTTGCCATCAACTTAGAGAATACAGGAGGACAAAATAAAGGGCAAGATGTTATATTCAGCATTGGCATATGTACAGCGAGCAGCATAGAAATTATATCACCAAACCTGATTATATGTTTTCCCTCTTATTATACAGTGTTGAAATTTATTTTTATTTATATTTATGAAAATAATGCAAACAATACTTAAGACCAATGAAGTCAGAGATATATTATCAGGACTTGTTTATACTTTAGAGATAAGGTAAACTGCTCTTCTCTCCTTTGCATAAAAAGGAAAAAAATTCAAGTCAGAATATAAATCAGATTTTCTCAAGTATGTATGCTTCTAACTTTGGGGACATTGTCATTTTTCTTTTATTGTAGAGTCTTAGAAATCCCTTATATCTAGTAAGGTAACATAAATGGTTTATCTTCTATAGTTGATTATTTTTTCTTAAGGCCGCTGAGGAATTTTATAATCTACAATCCTTTCTTTGTATGGTTTACCTAAATTTGAGAGAAAACAAAAATAGCTTGGTAATTATCAAAACAGTCCTGTTCTATAAAGCAGTGCCTTAATATGTGTGTACTAAATTACTCCAACTTAAACCACTCCATTGCTAAAATGGCAAGCTTGCCACAGAGCAAGTTAGTATACATCAATCAGATTATTACATATTCTGTAAGAAAAATTATAATATGAATCATCTGGTAACTCAACACTAATTTCTATTTGTCTTATAGCAACTGGTTTCTATTTCCAAATTCTCTGCCATGATTCTCAGACACATGTTCAGCAACCAAGGTTGTACATTGAATTCTCTCATTGGCTTGTCAAGCATATTTGCCTATAGCTACATCTAGTGATATACTAGAGTTCTTTCCACCTCCATGTTTAGTGACATCATGTGGCTAGCCTGAGATCAGATATGGTAGGAGTATTTATACCAAGGGAATTAGCAAACAATATAAACGTGTGTGTGTGTGTGTGTGTGTGTGTGTGTGTGTGTGTGTGTGTTTATGTGTGTGTGTTTTATCCTGAAGCACTAGTTGTTAAATACTGGCACATGACTGGCTGTATCCTACTAGTGGTCATTTAAAGACTATACCACTGTCTTAATCTTCAAAAGTAAAATTAGATAAGATAGTGTTTTGTTAGTATCAGAAAACATCTTTCCATTGCCTTATAGAATGGTGCACATGCAGTACCAAAGTAATTGATGTGTTGAAACCAGTAAAAAGCATGTGCCACTTAGCTAAACTACACATAAATTAGAAGAATTTAAATGTATAATGTGTAAACTAATCAACTTCTCTGTATAAATTACTGTGTCCAACAAAAAAAGAAGTTACTTGCAGTCCTGCTTTTCTATCTAGGGACCTCTAGTCCCCACAGTGCTGTCATATAGGTCTCCACACTGGAAGTTTCTATTTTTTTTCCAGAGGCTCTCTTATGTCATAAGCACTTCCAGAAAGCTCTGCAGAAAAAAGTACCATCAATGAACAGAAAAAGTCAGTGATTGAAAGGCACATACAAAATTGCTTTTTAAATTTAAAAAATCCAAATATTAAATCAAATGCCATGTGTAATAATAGAATTTTTAAGTATGCTAGTGTATAAAGCACCATGTTATATATTATGCTAATATTTTACGTATTATCACATTGAATGCTCATGCAAGATCAGTTTTATTATCATATTCAATCTATATATGTAAAAAGTAGGGCTTACAGTGATTGTACGTGCTAAGGGTTTCATTGTTAAAAATTGGGCTGAGTGTGGTGGCTCAGTCCTGTAAATGCCAGCACATTGGGAGGCCGGGGCAGGAGGATCATTTGAGCCCAGGAATTTGAGACCCACCTGGGCCACATAGTGAGACTCTGTCTCAAAAAAAAAAAAAAATTTAAATTAGCCAGGCATGGTGGTGTGCTTCTGTAGTCTCAGCTACTTGGGAGGCTGAGGAGGGAGGATCGCTTGAGCCCAGGAGGCCAAGGTTACAGTGAGCTATGATTGAACCACTGCAATCCAGCCTGAGCAAGAGCAAGACTCTGTCTCAAACAAACAAAAATTGGCTGAACCCTAATTGGAACCTAAGTCTGAGACCCCAGACCTCTTTTTCTTATCTGCTTGCCCAGTTTTCCCTAACGTTCTCTACCGTAAGTATCTTGGGAGAAAAATGAAAGAGGAAAATCATTTGAAAATCTGACAAAGTGAAAAATAGAGTACTGATGTAGAAAAAGAATTTTAGAAGATAAAACTTGAGTGGCTCTGTTTAGGAACAGAGTCAGATCTTAATGAAATATCTTGTTCCATTAGTCGGGTGAACTGTGTGAATGTGGGTAAATTAGTATGCCTGGCCCTCAGTGTTATCATCTGTAGCACAGTTATGAGAATTAGATATGAAATTGCACATAAAGCCTCTAGTGCAGACTCAGGTAGTAGTGAGTGCTTAATAACAGCTTAATATTATGCTATTGCTGAAAGGTATGCATCTTCACTGATAAGTAAAGACAATATAAATATTAATATTGATTTTTTTCAAAAACAACTTGCAATTAAGCCAACAATAACACTTTTATATATGAGCTTGACTTCAATAATTTTTCACTAGGGTTTTTTTTTAAATATATTTTCTTTTGTTTTCTGTTTAAATTATAAACTAAGGCTCAATAAGGGCAAAGAAAGCAAATGAAAAGAGAGAATTAACTAGTTCTGCATCACTCTAAAAATACTGTAATTTTCTTACCCAATTGTGACTAAAATGAAAACAATGTCATTAAATCAAATTACAAGCAATTATTATAAAATCCATATTGTATACGTGAATGTTAAGGACATTGTTTATGAAATTATTAAGAAAAGAAATATTGAGTAGGCCTGGTATTTGCAAACTATTAGTTCAAGAATAAGTATTCTTGCTTTATATTAGCAAATACGAAACTAATTTATGGGAGTGAAGTGCAAAACTGGCAAAATATAAAATGCAGTGCAGGACAAGATAGGAAGTGATTATTATAACTCAGGGTCTTCTTCACGTGCCCCCACAATTGATCTCAAAATGTAACATTCTGATAAATATTTTTCCTTCTATCTCCTGGCAGTTAATCATTCCTATTGCAGGCGGTTGTTCTGTCACTTTGCTACACACAACACTTCTTGGGCCATGTCAGTGTCTGCAAGCAACACCAGCATCACTTGTTGGTTCTTTTTTCACACTAAGGCAATGAACTGAGGGCGAAAGCAAAGCTACTGTTGATAATTCGCAAGATATATTCAAGATTCAGAAACCTGCTTTCTGAATTAAAACATCCATCAATGTCTCAACCACCCTCTCCATCTGTTTCTTTCCTTTAAAATAAAACTGAAATATAAATAAGTATTTGAGAGGCAAGAACTTTCGAATCTTTGATATTTAGAAACTTACTGATATAATTCAAAGAACAGTACTTTAGTTTCTTTTCCCCTACTTTCATTGTCATTGAAATTATTTTAAATGAATCAGTATTGCGATCCTGAAATTTTCACTCCATCTAACTTTAATTTACTATTTAATGTTGTGTATTTTATATAGAAGGCATAGTAAGGGAATCATAAAAATGCTTACCTTTTTTTCTTTATGTGCAAATCAGAAAGCAAATGAACATAGTTTAATGAAATCCTAGACAGAATACAGAAGAAATTCATAACTGTGCTCTATCATCGTAAGATAGATGTGTTTATGAATATATGTGTAATAAACACATACACACACACACAAACACCACCTTCTCCATGACAACAAAGAAAAACCATTCAAAAGTGTCATAAGGCAGAAACTTTCTTTTCATAGAAGGCATATATTTGAATAACACTATTATTTGAACAAATTTATTGTCATTTATATTACTGTGTTTTCTGAGAAGGTAAAATAAGATTTCCATATTTTCACTTAGTTTTAATGCATATTCTTTTTATTGAACTTTGCTATGCACAAAGCATCTTTATAAATTTTATCACATATGATCCTCACAACAACCTAGAAGTCAGTAGAGTGTGGATATTCTTCCTACTCTACAGATAATGAATTTGAGATTTAGATAGGTGGATCGTAGGCGGTAGTGCTGAAATGATAATCCAGTACTTCCGATTCCCATATCATGGATCATTTTGCTTTATCAAATGATGTAGCTAAGCTACAGTGACCTTTAAAAATGTCTGTTAAGTCAAAATGTTAAAAAAAAAATTAAAAGAAAAAAAAAATTTAACATGTCAAAACAGAAATATGTCAAGCACTCATTGAGAGGCCTATGTTGAAAAACAGGTGGAATAAAATCAAGTCCTCAAAAACTTCAAGAACTAATAAAAGATAAATCATATTTAAAATAATTATAACATATTTAAGAAAACACAACTACATGGGATGTGTCTCATCATGGCAAAAGACAAGGATGGTGCATAGTCAGGGATTAAATCATGGAAAACTAATGTCAACCCAAGGATTTGATTTTTTTTTCCCCTTACATATTATATAACACAAATGAGGGAATGTAAGCAAGATAAAACATAATAAGACTTGTTTACATAATATATAACCAATTAAATATTAGAAACACATAATGACTTCAAAAAGATTTATAGAGAAAATGGTGCACGGTGGTACCATTCCACAAAATAGGTAATATATGATAAACTGCAAGTCTCATGCCAAAATGTGGAGGAAAGATGTTTTGTGATATCTGGTCACTCTGAAGACACAGGAATAATGAATCGTAAACCTCCAGTGAAAGGCTGAAGCAGGGAGAGAAGGAATCACTGAGAAATTGGCTTTAAGAGAAGTATATATAAATTTAAAAATCAAATAATAAGTTTCTAGATTTTTTCAGAAAAAAATAGAAAAGAAAAGGAAAGAAGTTTATTAAATAATTTTAGCCAGAGTCAAGTGCAAAAGCCACTTTTAAGATTTAAATTAACCATATTTTCACCTAAGTCTCTTATTTAAAACACCAAATACAAGCACAGGGAAGAGAAATCAGTTCTTTGGTATTCTTTTTTATGAGAATATATTTGTTAAAAGATATGTAACCAGACACTTAGAAAATATGAATCCATATTCTGCTACTTCCTTTAATAGAATTAGAATTATTGGAGATCAATAGGTGATAAATGGTGAAATAATAGATGTTTTATCTTCTACCAAAAAAACAAAATTTAAATTTGCAACATTTGATACTTAGAGAACAGTATGGCAACATAGTCATCACTGTCTAAGAAACCCAGTAAAAAATTTAAAAAGTACCAGTCTTTGAATTGACAGATCCAATTTCCTTTGCATTTGCCCTACTCCAGAGCCTCAAAAGATTCAATCTATCTTAGATGAATCTGTGTGTAACTATATGCATAAGGAATTTTATAAAATTGAAAATTTTTGTTGCCTAGATAAATACCACACAAAATATTAGTTAGCATTTCAGAGTGTAAATGTAATTCTCTCAAAGATAGAAATGTGGTAGCTTTCTGAGAATTTAACCGGTTAAAATCAATTTTAATTAAAGGGTACCATTATCTCTTCATTGTAGTAGGGATTAGCTAGTTCTCTGGTTAAATTAAAATACAAACACAAGACAGAATCAAAGCATAACCATGTAAAACACACTATTGTACATTATATAAAGCATAAGTTAAAAGGAGGGGGAGTGTCCTTCATGGGACCTACATTAAATGGACCTACAGTCCAATACCCTATAAAGATGACTGATTAATTGTACAAATTGTAAATACCTAACTTCTTCTATAAATATAGCCAATTTCTATAAATATTGCCCCCAAGAAAGGGGCATGGTAATTGGTTTCAAGTCTATTGCCAAAATGACCAATATGATAAAAAGTATTCATAATGTTCCCTATTTTGCTAAGTTTAACTACACAGAGACCTAAATAAATATAGGCTTTTGCTTCAAAGTTACAGTATATTTTAATTTATAGATGAAGAGGAAATAAAGAACAAGGGCTCTGAACTCTCACTACTTAAATAAAATTCCATTGACTAGTTTCTCACGAATGAGTTCAAAAACTACTGAAACCAGAATTTGAATTTTCCATGCAGAAAGTTAACACCAGTGGTCAGAAAAACAAGCTGTATTCATTGGATTTTGCATAACAAAAATTCGCGGAATGAAAGGAGTGCAAAATTTAAACACACACACACTTGCATTTGTTGAAATGCTAGTCCTACCACTTACTAGTTATGGCTCATTGAGCTATCTTTCATTTCTCTAAGGCTAATTTTCTCTTCTGTTAAACAGAAATAATAATACCTACCTTGAAGGGTAGTTATAAGATTGGATATCACAAAGGTAATTTCCAATTACTAACCAAGCAAATCTCTCGGTACTTAATAAAGTCTCACAAGTAGACTGCAAATGCAAGAGATTTACATGAGAGTCTTGCTCTATACAGTCAATATATTTCCCTCCAAATAGTTTATAAATATCAAGTCATGTGATCCCATGCTATGTCCTTTCCCTAAAAGTCTCTTTCCGTATTAATTCACATGACCAAGTCCATTATATCCTGCAAGTCTTTTTTTTTCTTTGACTTGATTTTATTTTTTATTTTTTTCAAAATATTACGGGGGTACAAACGTTGAGGTTACATATATTTACATAAACCGGTTCCTGGTGCCCACCCCCTGACAGCACAAGTCTTTGCACAAGTCTTTGCACTTACCTTATCAGTGCTTACCCTGAATTCCAAAATCTCCTTCCCTTTTCCCGTCCTTACTATCCACCGTCTCTCTTCATTTCTCTTCATTTGGTCTACTTATTTCCTTTTAACATTGTGGTCTCCAACTCCACCGTCTGAGGCTTTTAGGAACCTGTTGCTGAGTTAGTCTTTATCAATTAGCACCCTATTTAAAACTGTAAAGCGCCATGGCCCCCGATCTTCACTGCTAAAGCTTTACATTTCACCTCCCTTGATCTATATTTCTCCATATTTCTTATGACTTTTTGGCCCACTACACATTTTACTGATTTATCTTCATTTGTTTGCTTGTTTTCATCATCCATGTAAAAACAGAAGCCACATAAGAGCAGGGAATTCCTATTAAATCAGAAAATGAGTAATTGAGTGAATGCTTATGATACATAATTTTATCATGATTTCAAATGATTTTGCCTATGGTAAGGGTAAATTTGACGATCATTAGGCATTTATTTTCAAGTGCTTACAACTTTTGCTTGGTAGCAATTTTTTATGGAACTATTCTTATAAGATATTCTATTAATCTAATCAATACCTTATGTGACTTATTAGAAATGTTGATTTAATTAGTAGCATTCTGAATCCACAATTATATTAAAAAGCAAAATTTGATTGTGAATAAGACTCTGGTCTTTTTTTTTTTTTTTTTTTTTTTTTTTGAGATAGAGTTTGGCTCTGTTGCCCTGGCTAGAGTGCCATGGCATCAGCCTAGCACACAGCAACCTCAAACTCCTGGGCTCAAACGATTCTCCTGCCTCAGCCTCCCAAGTAGCTGGGACTACAGGCATGCACCACCATGCCCGGCTAATTTTTTCTATATATATATTTTTAGTTGTCCAGATAATTTCTTTCTATTTTTAGTAGAGATGGGGTCTCGCTCTTGCTCAGGCTGGTCTCGAACTCCTGACCTTGAGCGATCCACCCGCCTCGGCCTCCCAGAGTGCTAGGATTACATACATGAGCCACTGTACCCAGCCAAGACTCTGGTCTTTTTAGAAAACTATTTGGCATGGCATGATTGTGTTACTGTACCTCAGAAATATAGCACCTCAGGGTTTAGCAGAGTAAGGATTCTAATAGACTATACTTCATCCACAGAAGCCTATATTTGAACATAAAATGAATGCTATACATGCAAAGAATAATTGTTAGTAATTTTGTGAATGGAAGGAAACTTGGCAGGTTTTGCCTGCCGAAGGAAACTAACTTTGACAGCTTGACATATTTTAATTGGCTGACTATTCCAGGAATAAAAATGAGCAAAAGAAAATATAGTAATAAGAGGAAATTGGGAATAAAAAACAAAGATAATAAAAGAAAATTTGAATAAAAAAAGACTGGAATGATGTATGGTAATCTGCAAAAGTATAAGTTTCACAATTTGTTGAAAGAGCACTGGGAGATTTGAGAACGTTATAAAGTAGAAGGTTAAAGGTTAAGGGGAGTGCAATAAATTGTGAACCACAAAGTGTGAATGTCAAAAAGGGTGAATGCATTTTGTTTAAAAGTATGTTTAGATCAAAACATTAGTGTTGGATAGAAACTGGTTGAATCCGAGACTAAAGATTGTCCTGGCAGGAAAAAATAATCAGTGTTTATCAACTCCTCCTTTAGAGGTAACATGTAACAACAACAACAATAGAAACAAAAATAAAAAGTTCCTTTAGACACAAAGTTATAGAGAAAAATCTAAAATCAGGGCTTTTGGAAAAAATGATACAAAAGTCAATGGGCAAAATTTACCAAACAAATAATCAAAAAGTGGCAATTTTAAAATGCTATCTAGGTTAACATCAGTGGCTTGGGCAAAGTCTAATAGAAGACAAAGGAAGCAAACTTTGACACTTAGAATGTGAATACATGAGTAGTTGTGACTGGAAGTGCTATTGGTTGATACGAAAGTGAGAAAGGTCAAAATAGATAACACACACACACACACACACACACACAGGGTTACCATATTTACCCAGTGAACTTTGAATGATGGCAAATATCCAGAAAGTAATGATAAAAAGAGTACCAGATAACAGCCAAAGACATCAGAAAGTAATCATCTTACTAAACGTATACAATAAAGGAAAATAAAAGTAAAAATGTTGAACAAAATCTACTATCAATCTATATTTATAAAATTACTTAATGGGAGCCATCATGTTCTTCATATATATGTACTATTAGTAAGATAACAGAACAGAGTACCTTAAGGAAAGTAACTTTTTAAAAAAGCCCAAGAAAAAATTTTTAAAAAAGATTTAAAACTATTAAATTTGGATGTCATTACAAATTATAAAAGAGCAATGATAAATCAATATAAGCCAGAGATGGCAGAAAATAATTTTTGACTTATGATTAACTTCCAAAGTTCCATTATATATTTTATCCTATTACTTTAAAGAACAGGTAATATAGTTCTTCTATATTCACCTTACCAATGTATTTTGTAATAAATATTAATGAAATATCCTGACATTGTGCATTATTCTGCATTACTATTAAGTTACAAACAAATCGACAATTTTTTATATCTTACTTAGAGTTGTACAAGACAATGTGATAGGTTCCATGGAATAGAAAAACTTCTGCATACAGAAACTTGACACAATGGTATAGGAGAAACACACACATATAGACCCATACGAACACACACATACACATACATATATATATTTTTTTAATTTATACTTCATTGAGTGCTTTATAAGTCTCATTAAACATGTTATGTACATTCTTTCGTGCAAATACAAACACCTCTAATAAAGGTTAAGTCATAAGTGTGTAAAAGTGAAACCCCAAAAGAGAACTATGACAGTTCAGAAGAGGGAGATATTTCTATTGGCAGGAGGTTCTCCCAAAAATGTGTCTTATGATAATTTGTTTTAAAGCTTGAAGAAGAGGTAAGATTTGAATGCACAGAGCAGAAAAATACAACATTCTATTTACATCTGATGCTGTCAGCAAAGATACAGAAATGGTCAACATAGAAAAGAGGAGTTCAGTTGGAAGGTAGCAAGTGTGGGCAGTGGGAAGGAATAGGAAAAAAAGGAAAAAACTAGGCTGTTTCAAATTTACTGTATTCAATAAAAATATGTAAGGTCATATAACTAATTTTATTGGCTTTTGTTGTCTTCATTGTTATTGCTGCTGTTATTTTGTAATCTATGCCTTGATGCAGAAAGTATTATTAATATTCTCATTACTAAAAAATTAAATCAAAAATGTAGTAATTGTGTTTTATTCATTAATTCTATATATATTTGTTAAATGTTTAAATATAGGCAAAAATAAACATGGTTCGTACTTCCCATCATGACTATTCTTTGACTTTATACTTATAATTTTTTATAGAAACAAAACCCATAGGTTTTCAATGGAAGAAAATGATTCTTAAGAACAATTGTTCTCAGGATTTATTCTGAGCCAAATTTGAGGACCAGGACCCGGAGCCACGCCCAAGAAGCCTTGAGCAAGTGGGCTCACTGAGGTTAGGTTACAGTTTGCTTTTATACATTTCGGAGAGACAGGAATTACAGGTAAAGTCATAAATCAATACATGGAAGGCATACATTGGTTTGGCCCGAAAAGGTGGGCCATCTCAAAGCTGGGGGCTTACAGGTTATAAGTGGGTTTAAAGATTCTCTGAGTTGTAATTGGTTGAAGACATGAAGCTTTGTGTAAAGGCTTGGAGTGTTTTAAGATAAGGAGGTCTCTTAATCAGAGACAAGCCACTGGACATACATTTGTTGTATAAATCGAGAACCTGCAGGTTTGTGCTGCATCGCCTTAGGCCTGTTAATGACTTATAAAGGATAGGATATCTCCGAGAAGGGACTGGGGCATGATGAGGCATGTTTGACCTCCCTCCTCATGAGAGGCAATTTAGTTTTAGGATGGAATATCAAAAGTATACTAATGCAAAACTAGAATTTGATTTTCTCCTTTAAACAAGATGTTCATATTGTATTCATAAGAAATGGTAAAAGATTTTTGTTTATCTTTTGAGTTAACTGAAAAAAGATAAAGAAGAAAGAGAGAGAAACATTTTGTAGGTATTTTGTTTATTTGGAAAACTGAGTTTCCTCTCTTTCAAAGAGTAAAGATTCTTGCTTTTTGAAATTTTTTTAATCATCATTTTGGCTAAATAAATGACTACTTCTTTACAGTGACCTATATCTTATTTTGATCAAGTGTTTTAAACCTTTGACATATTTAACAGTCTTCCCCAAATCAAATTTCAAATCTAAGTTAAGTCTTTTTGAACTCAAACTAAGTTTAGGATGATTCACAGCATCCCTAAACCATCCAAAAAAGAGATAATAAACAGATTTATTTGATATGTTAAATTATATGAGAAGCATTGTCAAATAAGAAATGATATTTAACCTTCTTTGAGTTATATTTGTATAAATGTTATTAAGATGCATTCTAAATTATATGAAACTTCTAAAAATCTGGTATATTAAACTTTTGTAGGCCAAAGAAAATAACCAAATTTCTTCGTCAATCGCATCTTTAACCATGGCCATTTTACGGTGTTATCCACAATTAATTTCTTTATTCTGATGCCTCTTTTTCTGAAAGCTCTTTGCAAATCCTAAAGCATTGTGTCTTCAAGGACATTCATGAAAAATACTGTAACAAGTACTCTTAAACATAGGTTTATGACAACTTGGAAACTATGCTATTGGACTAGGAAAAAAAATTTCTGGAACTCTAAAAAAAAACCGAACTCACAAAATTTCCAACCCAACATCAAGCAGAAGAATGAATTTATGGGACTAAAGTGATAAAAAACTAAAATTACTGTTATGACTGTTTTGATTGAAATATTGATTTTTTTATGTTTGGTTTTCGAAAATTAGGAATTATATTTTTCCCTTAAGCTATCTATAGGTTGACAGCAATTTGGTAAAATGTATTTCCATGAGCCACACTGAAACGTTTACCTTCCTCTCTACCTGATCCCTCCAGAATTTAGAAACTTTGTGAGTATTCTTATTTTATAATACAGTTATTTGCATTGCAACAGGACACAACTGGAAATACTTGTTATTTTATAAACGCATTAACAGGAATGTTGTATTATCAGACTTGATCAGCCTGCTTTGAGGGATCGAGGTTGACTTTTAAGAAGCCAATGAAAAGCCTAGTGGACTAACTGGCCTTGTATTTTGTCTACCTGGTTCCCTTACATGGTTCTCATCTGACCTTATGGTAAGTAAAGATTATTACTTTCTGACAGGCCCAGAACCCTCAAGCTGTCTTGGGGACCTTGAGGAGAGAAAGTCACCCAATTTGTACAAGTATTACAGACATAGTCTAAGGACAAGTTAAATCCTGTCTTGATTTCCTAGCCTCAAGAGGCTTTTTCAAAAGTCTAATCTGAAATTCCTTATGAAGAAGTTCCAAGAAAATCCACTTAAAAAGAGCCTATATGATAAATCATTATTCTTAATATACTTTATGCCAAATATAATAAGACTAAAACTTACTTTAAAAACAAATCGGTCTTATTATGATTTATCTTTGATAGAAAATGGAGACTGGAGAAAGAAAAATTATGTTTCATAAAAAAAGACTACAAGTGTACCTGTTATTAGATTCTAGCCCTGTCCATTGTTTTTGAGTTGTTATTATTTACCTGCAATTTGAACTGAATCTTGAATTTTTTCCTGGCTATGAGTCTCCAAAATCATGTTTCTAAATTTTTCTCCCATTTCCTGACTTGGATTCATTGAAATTGAAACTGCCTTTTCCCTCGAAATCCAAAGAGAAATCATTTACAAGTTAATTTCTGTCTCCTGAGTCCATTCATTCTCCATGGGGTACAGACGCTCATACATCCTTCTTCATAGAGGAGAAGGAAGATGGGGAATGTAGACAATTCTTTTAAGGGGCAGTAAATAATTATTAGGGATCATTTTCTTGTGATTCCCCTGTGCTATGCACGTTAAAATTAATTTGGTATGCCTTTTCTCCTATTAATCTGCCTTTTCTCATTTGATTTTCAGTGACCCTTTAAAGGGTGAAGGGGAAGTTCTCCCTTGGCCCCAATATTGTTTATAAAGTCGACATCCTCAGCTCAGCTCATGGGAACACCCATTCTGTTTTATAGAATGAGGCGTTGTCTAATTCTAGAATTGCAAATAAAAGCCAATTAGATCTTCAAACTAAATTTATGTTATTTTGTCTTTTGACATAATGAAAACCAAAAAATCATACATCTGAACACAGACAACTTTACACCAACCACCCCTGGCCCCGCAAAAAAAAAAATAATTAAGAACCTGAATGTGAGAGCTAAACAGTGCTCTCTCAGGCGCATATTTAGAGAACACTGGCTTCCTCATATTTTTTTTGCAACATGAGGTTAGTAGTATTTTCTTTCCTGCTTGCTTTTAGAATCTATGCTAAGTATTTGTAAATAAAGAGTGAAGAAATACTAACAGAAGCAAACAATTAAGTAGCAATCAAGAACATTTGTTTTACTAAATATATTTTAACAATGTGAATAATGTGCTCATGGAAATTTGAAAATTAACTATAAAGATTTCTGCATATGAATTGTAATGTCTTTTCAAAGTGTATAGCAATTGTTCACAAAGCCTTCGTGTAGCCACATCTTAATAAAAGTGTTTAAATTGATAAAAGCTCGAGCTTTTAATTCTTTTTCCTGACTTATGTACATTGTCTAATTTGGCTTTACCTGGAATGAACCTTTGAGAGTTAAATATTTCATACGGAAGTGTGTTAACTCCAAGTGGCAAGGGACCCCAGAAGAGTGTTGAATAATAAATAATAGCATTTCTTCTTTGTTAGCCTCTCATATCTATGCTTCCTGAATATCACCCTGAGTATCCAAAGAAAGTGTGTGTTTGTGTGAAAGACAAGCAAGATACTACAGAGCCAACTTCAGAAGATTTCTTGCTGTGACATCCAGACAATTAAATCACCACATTCCCTTGGTGTGCTACATGGAGCACAGCAGTACCTGGCAAATAAATTTGAATTTATCTTGTTGTTACTGTTTTCTTAGGACGATTTCAAGTGAGATTTTAAAGGTTTGATTTTTAACGATTATTTGCTTACTCTGCTATTGTATTTCATGCAAGTGGACTTTTCCAATAATGGCATATAACATATTTTACTAAGCTCAATAAATCTTAAATGGAAATACTATTGAATAACGGCATTGATTAAACACTGAAAATAAAACAGTTTTAATGGGCACATAAGAAACAAAGTAGCCCTGTAATATTAATCAGCTGCTGTGACTTCACAGTGTGATGATACACTATGACTAAGATCAATGACAAAGTGAAACCAAACAATAATGTTTAAATTATATTCATGTATTGCAAAATTGAAAGAAATAAGTTAAACATATAGAAAATTTAACTCCAAATCCAGGAAAATAAATCCTTTATCTACCATTATGACCACATCTTAAACAATGATAAGCATTTAGTCCATAAAGAGCTATTTTCAACTTTGAAAGCAGTCAACTTTTCTTTTAAATTAGGTAAATATAATGAAGTGTTATTTGAATAACAATACAAAATGTCATCCTTAGAATTATTTAAAATATGATATGAAATGGATTATGGATTCTGCTTTTAAACTATTCACATTGACTCATCGTTAATTATTTTAAAAAATTCAATGGAATCATACAGTTCAAAGAAAATAATAGTACTTTAGTGATTATAAAAAAAAGTAGAAAGATTAGTATAATTTATTTTTTGTTTTTAAGAAATTATTTTTGTAAAAAATATATTTCTTTTCTATATATTTTTATATTTACTGTAAGTGGATTCTTCTATATTACAGGTAGTTTAATTATATACTAAAATATGATTTTATAATAATATCCCAGTTGGAGTTATAGTTAGACAAAAATCTATTAAATATGCCAATTTTCACAAAGTTTTCTTATAAGATTCTAATATCTTAGAATATTCATATGACCAAGTAAGGTACTAATTTTAACTATCTACCTGAATATTTTATTATTTGTATATTTGAGTTATATTAAAGAGTGATAATTTTGACACACTGCATTTTCTAAGACCAGTCTCACAACATTATCTCCTACCAGATAGGTAGTCTGTAATGTAACAGTGTCTCCTCCTCATTAAAAGATAGAATCTGAGGAGGTTGGTACTTTGAGATGGGAGTCTGCCAACCTCATTTGCTGGCAAATTAATAAACTCCACTTTCCTTCTCCTCGAAAAAATATAAATAAATAAATAAAATAAAATAAGTAAATAAAAATAAACAACAGAATCTATTTCCTTATCCCTTTTAACCTGGTAGGTCCTGGGACTGCACTGACCAATAGAATACAACAGAAGTGATTCTGTGCCAGTCTCAGGGGTCAACAGTAACTAGCCTGGAAGCTTCTTGTGCCTGCGACATGCAAGCTGCTCAGCTTTATGAAGTGCCATTACCCTGACACCACCATGCTGTAAAAAGTTCAAAGTTTAGGATCATGGAGAAGCTCATGGAGGGTGAGCTGTCATGTAGAGATTATATCAAACTTAAAAGTCTTTTGTACAGCAAAGGTAAAGACCAGTATTATGATGAAACAACCTCCATAATGAGAAAAAGTATTGGCAAACCATGCATCTGACAAGGGCTTAATATCTGGAATATGTAAGGAACTCAAATAGTAAAAAACCACAAATAATCTTTAAAAAATGAGCAAAAAGCCTGAATAGACATTTCTCAAAAGAAGGCTTACAAATGGCCAACAGATATGAGAAAAAATGCTCAGCATCCCTAAATATCAGAAAAATGCTAATCAAAACACAAAGAAATATTATTTCACCCCAATTAAAATGGTATATTTATATGGTGTATATATATATATACCATATAAATATATGTATATATTATATATATATATAATACTGGTAAGAGTGTGGAGAAAGGGGCCTCTTATATACTGTTGGCAGAATGCAAATTAGTACAGCCATTATGGAAAACAGTATGGAGGTTCCTCAAAAAATTAAAATTATCATATGATTCAGCAATCCCATTACTGGGTATATATCCAAAGGAAATAAAATCAGCATGTTGAAAAGATATTTGCACATCATTTATTGTAGCACAAGTCACAATATCAAGAAATAAAATTAACTTAAATGCATCATCTACAGATTAATGGAGATTTATACACACACACATACTGTAATGCTATTCAGCCATAAAACAGAATGAAATTCCACATACCATAATTCACGGCAACATGGATAAAATAAGCCATACACAGAAAAACAAATATTGAATGATCTTACCTATATACAGAATCTAAAAATGTTGATTTCATAGAAGTAGAAAGTAGAGTGGTAGTTATTAGAGGCTGGGAGGGTCGGGGGGAAGGAAGGACTGAGAGAGGTTGGTCAATGTGTACAGTCAGAAAGAAAGAGTAAGTTCTGGTGTTATATTACACAGTAGAGTGATATAGCAAATAACAACTAGTGGTAGAGTACATTTCAAGATAGCTAGAAGGCAAGATTTTGAATGTTATCACCACAAAGAAGTCATAAATGTTTAAAGGGATATATATGGCAGTTACCCTGATTTGATCATTATACAATGTACACATGCATTGAAACATCACACTGTACTCCACAAATATGTATGAAATAAGCAACCCAGATGAACTCTTCCTGAGTCTTTAACTCATAATCACTTGGGCAAAATAAAATAAATTTTTGATTATTATGTTTCAGGGTGGTTTGTTATTAATTGCTCAAATGGAACGTGTTAACTGGAAGGGGGATGCTGCCATAATAACGCAGTGAAAGGAACCTGGAGGAGACTCAAGGAGACTGTAGGGGAGATGGGAAATACAGTGAGGAAATTAGACACAGACTAGATAAAGATGACCATGGCATGAATTGGTGGAAACTTCAGTAAAACTGGTGCCATGGTAACATGGAAAATAGAAAAGGTTTTTAATGAACTGATAGAACTGGAAAAGGAAATATCGAGGAAAAAAGAATGAAAGTGATAATTGGCTTATTTATGCTATGAAAAAAATCCCAAATAATTTGTAGAGGCCTTGTAGGATGAAACTATGTGCAGAAAGGTCAAGTCCAAGGAGCTCTAAGGCACCTGACATATAAGTTAAAGGCTATCTTGAAAGTGGATCTTCCAGTTTCAGTAGCTCCAGCTGACAACATATTCAGATACAAATCACTGAAACCAATACCTTGCGAATTTTTCTGCCTTAAATTGTGAACAACAACAAAAAAAGTGTTATTTTAAGCCACTTAGTTTGAAATCCTATTATGCATCAATAAATAACTGGAGCCTAATGATTCTTTTCCCTATGTAACTATAATTTTAAATAGATCACTCCATTAATTTTTTTAATTGCAGAAAATAAGTTAGTATACTGGTTCTTAAAGTGCAATTTAAGGTTACGGAAATTTCTAAATCATAAATAGCATTTAGATTTAACGGCTGGATAATTGGGTTTTAGAATTGCTTTATATTCTCTACGTACTATATTACTTACATGTAAGGACTAATTTTTGTTAAAATGTTACTGTCTTTGTTTGTGTTTTCTTGTATTTAGGGAAAGCCAAGCAAAATATTAGTAAGTTTATCAGGTGATACATCCAAAATTGATCATATGTTCATCTGTTTGTATATTTGTAAATCTTTCCTCTCAGTCCTTTGAATGTAGTATTCCATTGCTCTTGGCTTCCATGTTTGTTGATGAGAAGTGTGTTTTCAGACTATCTGTCATTCCTTTGCAGTCAATTTGTCTTTTCTTTCTCAGATACCTTTAAAGGATTTTTCTTTACTATATTCTCCAGTATGACTACCATGGACTAGGGGTAGATAAATTGTATTTATCCTTTCTACAATCCTGTGTGCACTTTAATCTGAAGACTCAGATAATTTTTCAATTCTGAAAAATTCTTACACTTTCTCACTTCAGCTACTCTTTTCCAACTACTGTTCTCTCACTTTAGCTATGGCTGAATGGTAAGTATTTTCTTTACAACTCTCAATTTCTCTTCCTTACTTTTAATTTCTTTATCATTCTGTGCTGCATTCATGGTGAGCTTCTCAGTACATTCTTCCCATTCAATTTATCTTTGTGTTAGTAGGGGTGGAAAGACGTGATACCTTTCCTCATCCATCACCACATACACTCCTAAAATAAAAGGTTAAGAAGGAAAAAGCAAAACAAATTTATTTGATCAAAATTTGACATGACAAGGGATCCTTCAGAAATGAAGACCCAAAGACTCAGGGAAAACTGTTTTACTTTTATGCTTAGGTTCAACGAAGAATGGACAGCCATGAAAAATGTGATTAGACAGAAGGGTCCAATGGTAATAGACTGAGGGAGATGTCTGTTCAATTCTTCTTGACCTCTTTGCTTAGCATCTCTGCCTCCCAGATTTGGGACAGGACCTCTCTGGAATGAGGGTTTTCAAGTGAGAAGGGAGAAGGGTGAAAATAATAACTTTCTAGGTTTTATGTCTTACTTTGTCAGAGAGGAGTTCTAGTTTCAATGGCCTGCTTTGGGGCACAAGAATTCTGGTTTCTATGACTTGCTTCAGAGGAGAAAAAAAGGCGGGAGACAGGAGAATAGGAAAAAGTCAGAAAGACCTTGCTTCTGAAGCCTTTCCGTGTCCTTCAGTTCGAAGTACTCAGCACGCCAAGGCACCATACTTGGGGTATCCTGTTCTGAGCCTCAACACATCATCTGGAGATTATGGTACTTCAGGAAGTTTTCTTTTTATACCAGTTATTGTATTTCAAAATCCAAGATCTGTAATTTGATTTTAACATCCATCAGTTCTTACATGGTTCTGTCTTTGTTTCGTAATTTCTTGTGGTTTTTAGGGATGTTATTTTTTTCCATTTCTCTTTTAGGGTCTTAAACCTACTTCAAAATCCCTTCAGAATTACTCTAAGATTTGCATTTTATTCCCTTGCTCCTATTTTTCAATTGTTGGTTTTGCTGATCTCCCATGAGAACTCTCTCTCTCTTTTGTTCCTCTCTTCCCACCCCCCACCTTTCCCCCCACCACCTCTCCTCCTTCTTTGTCCAGTGCTATTTCTGTTGCTTTCAGCTAGCTTCCCAGACCCCATCTAAAATCAGGAATTATGCTGGCTGCCATGTTGTAATGTTCCAGAGTATTCTAGATCTGTCTCTGGGTAACATACAGTGCATCCCAGACAGGATATCTTAACTTTTCTCTTCCTTTCAAGGTGAACAGCTTTATAAAAGCCATAACTCCTGAAAATGATCAAAGCATTTTTAATGTCCTTTCTTCTGTGTATGGGGAGTCTTAATTCAGCCCTCATTTTTATGCAGAGTAGCTGGTTCTTGTCTGCTTCCCAGTGACTGGTAATTCAATATATTTACCCCACAGTAATTAAAAGGTGATGATGCCTCTGTCTGCTTAGAACCCTATGGACCAGCATACTCACAGTGTTACTACTAACTTATGAAAATATCTTTTTTAAAAAAATTGGTTTTGTCCTGTTTGGAAAAAAAGAGAAAAGTATGAATTTATAAAGCCACTTGAGCAGAAATCCCCTAAGAGCTCACTTTTGCTTACCTTCCCCACACTTCAGTCTAGACCTCAAAGCCTTGACTGCAGCTATCACGCAAGGTCCATTTTTCCAGAGATCTGTATGATACAAAGCATCCTTAATTATGGCCTGTATTAGGACAATAAAAATGTTCATTCAAAAGGAAACAGTTTACACAGTTATTGAAAGATATGTCAAGTTCACTGTATAAAAAGCTATCAAATGAATAATAACAATAAAATGTGCTCTAACAGCAACTTCTATTTCCTCCTTACCCAGAAACAGGGAATAGATCTAAACTAGCTGAACTAAGAATACGCTTTAGGACCTGACTATTCTCCACATTGTTCATTTGTGATCCTGTTGTACATCCCTGATTTTCTCGCCCTATGTCTTACATTGGATCTCTCATCTTTAATCACAGATAGTCATTATTCTATTTTTTCCCTAAGCTTATAAATGGCTGTATAAAACTGTTCCCTCTTTCTCTCTAATCACATCCCTTAAAGTCCATTTCTCTCTGTTGGAGTCTGTGGTTCTGCTCTGCACTGGATAGGTGAACATTTTAAGCCAACTTTGGTGGAAAATGCCACTTCAAACATGCACTTGAATCTCAAGAGTGATCTCCAGTGGCAAAGCAATGTATATAGCATGAATCTGCCCACCTAATACCATTGAATTTTCTCACAATCAGTAGTTATCCCTGCATTAGTGTTTAGTTACTCCATGGGCAATATCACAAAGGTCAAAAAATATGTATAGTGCCAAATGCTAATAGGAGTATACAGTGAAAGGCATAATTCTTACTTTTAAGGAGCTTGCAGGCTATTTGGGAAAACGATAAGAAAAGTTTTCAATATTTTGCTCTTTACTGGTTAGACTGAAAGAAGAAGATAGAGCAACTGGGAGATTAGGTAGGAGAAAATTGAAATGACAGTGTGAAATAACAAGGGTCTAAATGATAATGATGGCATGGGAATGAAAAGTGCAAACCAAAAAGCACAACAAGAAGGAGTCAACATACCAGAGGACAGAACCTGAGAAATAAAAGAGCAAAGCGTTAAACATATGATAATAAAAAAGGCAAAAACAGCAAGAACAATAACAACAGTTACATGTGCTAAGTGCTGACATGAAATATTTCAAGCATAGGAAACCAAAACAATGTTAGTGCTGGTGACAGAACCTGGAAAGAGCTGTTTTAATGAGGACAATTATTATCGGGTCATAGAAATTTCCAGTTTGATGTGATTGCAGGTCATGCAAAAGCAGAAGCCCTGAGTCAGTAGAAGAAAAGAGGTATAGGCTTTCTGGCATCAGTGGAGTCAAACTTAAAAGGCTGTACATAAATAAATAAAAAAATAAATAAAAACAATACAATAGAGTAATTCATTATCTTATAAGATTTAGTTATATTTATTAAATCTGCATAAGTTCTGAGGATTTAGAGATAAAGAGGAGATCTTACATTTTTATCACTTCAGCAAAGAAGTATTGAAGCAATGTCTTTTTTATTTTTTATTTTCTAGACTTCCCTTAATATAAATACTTACACGTTAATTGCATTACGTCATCGCTGTATAGCATCTCTCTAAAGCACCACAGTCCCATGGTACGAGTCCCTATAGAAAACTAAAACTTCCACTGCTCCTTTCTGTAAATGCATTCTCATTTTTACCTGTAATTTAATTCAAAATTCAAATATCATTTTAGACATGCAGAAACATAAATTACATCTGAATCTGTAATGGCCTCTGGAATTACCTCTTTGGAATGTCTTAAAGTACCTTGCAATACACCGTGAATTAATAAAACTGTAACGTTTTTCTTGGATTTTTTTTTTTCCAAGCAACTAAGATACAAAAACAGAAGAATTACCAGTATTTGGAGATTGGAATGACCATTCCAGTTTGTTTTTATTGTTGTTTTATTTCAATTTAATGTTTCCCAATAAGCTAACTGTGCAATATCCCTAAACAAGCTTCAAATGAACACATTTCTATGGAGCTCACATAGAGTCCCTTTTTGTGTCCCTTTTTACCTTGGCACAATAGCCTACTGTGCAGAGTGCTCCATGGAGAATTCTTTAACACTGGGTGGCGCTGTATACTAACAGAACAATATTTATTTAGCATGCATACATGTTTTCTTCGCTTCAGTTCCTTTTTGCAGTCTTGGTATCAATTATCACTGGATATTATTTTGTGAGTCCTTCTGATATTCCACTCACACAAACGTCTGGTGCAAATTGGCCTATTAGCAAGGAAATGTCAACCATGTTGTTCCAACTAGGTAACATGTTCATGATAAAGCACTATGACAAATAAACTGGAAGAAAATGAAAACGTTTGATAGAGAAATATTTTTCCCTCATGTTGATGACTGAGGATATTTGTTGGATGGAAACATTAAACACATTATAAATTTGCATAGCCCAGTGAATTCCAAAGTAGCGTCACATTTTGTACAACCTAGTTATGAACAATGATGCAATAATCATCAAATGTAATATTGAAGTTATTTAATTTATTCACCTATATCTTCCACAGAGTCACCCACATAAATTGAGCTTTTTTTTTTTTTAGGAAATTTAATACCAAGGCATTTATATTCAAAAGAGACAAATCTATTTGTTTTCAGAAATGTGAACAGAGTATCTATGATACAATTTAAGGCCAAAAAGTACATTGGGAGAATTTATCAATGAAGTATTAGAATCTCTGATTAAAATAATAAAAGAAATACAAAACATTTTTGTAGGTAGGAGCTTTTAACTTTTTGTCTTATGAGTGACATATAATTAACATACATTATTTTTTAAAATCATTAAATAATGTATTATATTATTATGTGAATTTTTCTTCCATCAGTCCCCTCCCAACACCACTATTTATACTTTATACCCAGAGATTGATATATCCATTCAGCACTTTTTACCTGTAGGAAGTACATTTATGTATATATGCACAGATCCTATTTTATACTACTTGGATCATACTATGCAAATTGTTTGACAACTTGCTTTTTCAATTAAAAGAAACCTTAAATAGCTTTGTATGTTAACATAAACATTTAATTAATTCTTTTTAATAGTGGCATGATAATATATAGCATGGGTATGCCATAAATTTCTTAATCATTTTTCTAATTGAATTTTTAGGGTCTTGATTTTTTTAGGATTTTTTTGTTTATTACAAATAATGTTGCAGTGAACATCCTTGCATACATATATCTGTGCATGTGTATATTTCTGTTGGATGAGTTCTAGAAGCAGAATTGCTGAGGCAAAAAGAATGTACACTTTCCTAAAAAGTTTGCCTAATTTTACATTCTCTCCAACAATGCAGGAGAGTGGCTTGTTGGAATCCTTCCCCAGTTCTTGGCAACAATGAACACTATCAATCTTTTGTTTTTCCTCATATTTGAAAGTAGGGATGCTATGTCTTGGCTTTTTTCATTGTTGATTATATAGAGATTATGTATTATTTTATATTTTTATTGAAATTTATGGGTTTTCTTTTAGAATTGCTTATTCATATCACCTTTTCACCTTTGTGCATCTTCATACTGGGTCGATTCCATTTTTTGTATAGCATTATAAGAGATATTTATATCATGTATGTTTACTTGTCTGTTAATAATAAACACTGTAAATATTTATCCCAGTCTGTCATTTGTCTGTTAGCATTGTTTACACCATCTTTGATAAACATAAGCTTTAAACTATGGAAACTCTATCATTTTTTCTTCATGAATTATGATTTTATATTTTACTTTAAAAAGCATTTTTCATAACAAATTCTTTAAGATATTTGCATTATTTTTTACTAATACTTTTGTAGTTCAGATTGTTTAATTCTTCTAAAATTCAATTTTGTACACGGCATGTGGGAAGGAATCAAACTTTTTCTCAAATGGATAGCTAATTTTCCAAATCGTTTATTGAAAACCTCATCCTTTTCCCATAGATTTAAAACACTACTTTAATTATAAACTCAAGAAATATTTCTTGAGGCTTTGGAGAAGTATTTTTTACTTTCTCTGGTTTTATCGTTTGCACTTTGTTTTATTTTCCTAAAGTTCTGTTGGTTCAATAGCATTCATAGGCTAATATTTTTTTTAAAAAATGTGCTTACATGGGGATCTTATTTCTCAAATTATAATACAACTGAGTTAAGCTAAACAAGATTAATGTTCTCCTTCAAAAAATGTTAAAATGTGTAGATACCCATGGAATACTATTCAGCTTTTAACAAAAGAGCGAAATTATGTCATTTGCAACAATATGGATAATACTGGAGGACGTTATGCTTAGTGACAGAAACAAGAGACAGACCAATAAATACCATACAGTCTCATTTATATGTGGATTCTAAAACAATCAAACTCATAAAAGCAGTGAGCAGAATGGTGGTTACCAGAGGCTGAGAAGCGGAGAGAATGAGATGTTGAATCAAAGGGCACAATGTTTCAGTTAGACAGAAGAAATACATTCTAAGTATTTAAGGTGATGGGCATGCTAATTAGCTTGATTCAATCATTCTGTGTTGCATACATATATCCATAGTATCAATTTGTACCCCATAAATATATACAATTGTAATCTGTCAATATCTAATCAATAATAAGCAAAAAATGTTAGAATGACTAATCTTTTCTATTTTAAGCTCTTTAAATAATTTACTCAGTGGTTCTCTTCACTATTCAAAAAATATTACCTTTCTCAAGGGATTTAAGAATGGCTAGTTTGAAACTAACAGTTATATATTGACATAGTTATGAAATAATTTATATTGGCAAGGAAAAAATAGAACAATTTTGATAATTTTGCAATCAATGTGTCTGTACTTCAGTAAGCACACTAAAAGCTATCAGTGTAACTCCACTTCTTTTTTAAGAGTGTCAGGCTAGACAAATGAAACATTTCTCCTCATATTGTACATGAAGTCTTTTGGACCAATTTTCCTTCTAAGAAATCTTCTAAAGATATGATTTTACAATAATTTCTTGACCTAAAGCCTTCTTTTCCATTTGGAGTATCTCCAATAGCAGGACTAGTTCTCCACTTGTACTTCTTGATAAAAGTATAATATTTCCATGAATACAGTGTGAGATCCATGAAGTATTTTAACAAACAACACATCTGTCACCAAATATGTGGGTTTTTCCCTCATACCAACCAACATTCCAACTCTCCAGACTCCAACTGGATGTCCTACAATTCAATGCAATTCTGACACTACCTACCTGGAGTACAGCACAAACCCCACAGCTTAAGCGCTCAGCCCCACAAGACTACCCCCGCATCAGACTTCAATCCTAAACCCTACACCTCCTGTACTTTTGACTGACTGGCTATAAATTGGAGCCTCCCCCAACTCCCCCCTCAGGTTTTGATAATATGCTAAATGACTCACAGAACTCAGGAAAATGCTTTAGTTACCATTACCAATTAATGTTAATGGATATAACTCAGGAAAAACAAAATGGAAGAGATGCGTGGGCCAAGGTACTGGAGAAAGAGAGAGGGCTCCATGCCTTCCCTAGGCACCCCACCGTCCCAGAACCTTGCTCTGTTCACCAATGGGAAGCTCTCCTAATCTCATCGTTTAGGGGTTTTTGAGGAGGTTTCATTATGTAGGCATGTTTGATTAAATCAGTGGTCATTACTGATTACTTCAATTTCTAGCTCCTTTCTCCTCTCCAGAGGTGGAGGAGTGGGGCTGAAAGTTCTAACTCTCTATGCTTTGGTCTTTCTGGCAACCAGTTCCCATCCTGAAGCCATCTAGGGCCCTCCTCAGGAGTCTCCTTATTAGCATAAACTCAGGTATGGTTCAATGTGACTTGAAAATACCAAGAGATGATCCTAATACCCCTGTCATTCAGGAAAGTCCAAGCATTTTATAAGCTCTGTGTCAGGAACCAGGGACAAAGGCCAAATATATATTTCTTAGTGTACCACAGATGCTTACACAATAAAAACTCACAATGCAATTGTGACATAATAAATTTCAGTTTCCAATATTAATGTTTATGTGAGAAAAAATAACACTGATTTTTGTAATATTTAAAAACTGTTATATATATTAAAACATTAAATCTGATTTCTTGCAAACATGATTTCACTGTAGATTATAATACAACAATATAATAATTTTTATGGTAAAATGTATTGATTAAGCAATGAAATCTACTGAAGCATTGTTTTCAAGTATGAAACACATTCATAAACAAAATAAACTGTAATCCTTTCTTACTACATATATTACTGATTCATCATCCAAAGTTTCCTTCAACTTGCATTCATTTTATTTATAATTGGTACCATTAAGCTCTATGTTTTAAACAATAAAGATTACAGTCACTGAGTCTGAAGAAATTAAAAATCATTCATTGTATAAGATTATTTTGATTGAACTAAATGTATTGTCTGAAATATGCCTAATTTTAAGTAGTAATTATGTCATACTAATGCTCTTTTCTTCTATAACAATTGTTATTGAATCAGATATTATGACAACTATACACATAGCATTCACATATCAACAATACAAAGTACTCAAGGTATTTGTCATATATAATTATAATTACTTTCTACACTAGCATGTATGGAAGATTACTATTAAAACTGTACTCTATATCTTCATTCCACGAATGCTTTTATAGAATCTGGACTTTATTATTTCTAATTTTTAAGTCAATATAAGACCACTGACATTTCTTTGTATCAATATCCCTTTTAATCACTGTTCAATTCTGTAGACTTCTAAACAGGAACAATATAAAACTAGATTATTTTAATTTGTGCACTAAAAGTTAAGTTTATACATAATTATTTTTCTATAAGAAAGGGAAAGAGATAAGATTGCTTACTAAAATATTTATATTAATTTGGCTTTTATAAATTTAAGACTAAGATTATAATAATTTTTTCTTGATATTTTGTTTATGTGTGATATAATTACAGGCACGAATTTTATTAATGTCTAACATAGTTATTCTTCTTATCAATATTAATTCTGGCCAACATAATAAGGAGATTGAATGATTTTTTTGTGCATATAATTAGATTTTAAAAGGTTTTAATGTTCATGTAATTGAGAAAAACATAAGGCTTGAATGTGAATATGCTTACACTTGATTTTGTTGAAGAATATTCACAGCAATTTATCATTTCTGACAACACAAAATTTGAGGCTATTAAAGGAGAACTAAGAGGTTATTATGACTGTATGAAAGTATATTTAATATTTTAAAATTAAACCTTCATCCTTAAATATGCAAATGTTACTCTAGTATGTTTCAAAACAATGCATTGCAGTATACACACTTGAATGATGTAGATAATATAGACATACAGACTCCCACTGTTTCCAACAAAGACTTCTCTAAGAAGATTTAACATGTCACTTGTACTTCACGTGCCTTTACTTATAATGTCTAAACTAGTCCTATTGCTCTTTATGTCCTCATTCTCCATGTCTCCCATTTCTAACCAGCTCATCAAGGCCAAAGAATATCCCACCTGCCATATGGTATTGGCTTGAATGTATGAGACTTAGTACATTGATGTAACTAAAGTCAATTTTGTATTTAAGCAATTTCTAAGAGTTACAATACAGGGAATTTGAAACCAGAATCCTTAGGAAATTAAGTTAAATAGAGAAGTTAATGCCAGAAACTGAGTAGGAACCTGTCTGCTAGCCTCAAGTTTATTCTCTCATTCCTGAGTTGGGTTTACCACCTGTTGCCTTAAGGGACTTCATGGCTGGCACTGCCCTAATTTACAGAGATGTTCACCCCAGTATAGCATGCCAAACTAACATCTTTCTTTAGTCCATAACAGAATCCAATATTTGATGATAAATTATGGTGGTGAGACAATGAATGCATCTATACATTTGCCTTTATGTTTCCAGCTGAAGTTTTAAAATCTTTGAAGACATGAGCTATTTATTCTGTTTTAATTTGATTCCAAACAATAACAATCAAAAAATATACTAGCTACATTTTTGCATGTTTATCTGTTAAAATAATAATAATTTCATAAAGTTGTAAAAATTAATGATGGATATATATAAAGGGATGAAAATACAACAAGGTATAGCACATAGTAAGTACTTTATATTGATTGCTATTATTTTATGAAAATTAATTACAAGGAAATAAGTCATTTTCAGAGAGCAGCTGCCACCCGTCTGGTGAATACTAAAGTAGGTATTAATAAAGAGACTTATTTAGTGCTGTTTTGCCTTAAGAACACATTGCTCTCTCTTTGCTATTTCTTTAAAGACAAAATAGGGATTGAATTACCTTTGATTAATTTTGGTTGCTGTATTGTATTTCCTTTGAATATCAGATTGAGTTTAATTTGGACAATATTTCTCCCAGGTTTTATTCAAACTTATTTACAATAACCAAAAATTCATGATAAAAACAAACATCTAATATAGTTAACTGAGGTAATAGAAGGAAATTGTGTAAAGCAGAAAGTTATAAAAAATGGGGGAGAGTTAATGAAAATAATTGAATAGAAGCAAGTCAGAAATGTTAGCCACAACTGAGTGTGGCCACAGCTCAAGTCCTATACCTCTACAGGCTGACAACTTGGCACATTTTCTGTTGGCCTTAATCAGTCTTTCTTCAAGAGAACAAAATGTAAGGGTACGCAGTTGGACTTGTATTAAGGAAATTGCACATAGTTTAATAAGACTAGAGTATTGGATGGGTGGAAATTACAAGACAGATCATAAAAGACAGTAAATCTTAAAGAATGGTTCTACCAGTAATGGGGAGCCACTGCAAAATTTCAAGCAATTAGTAACATCAGATTGCATTTAAGAGAGGGCATTTTAGATTCATTTGAGTTTATTAATTTAACAAATGTCCATTTTTTTGTTATGTATGCCAGATACTGCTCAAGATATTTGGGACAGCAAGGTTAACAGGTCAAAAACCAATGTTTTTTTCATGGAGCTGACAATCTAGCAGAAGAATTTGACAATAAACAAGTAAACAAATAAGTAATAAGATTTTAGATAGCGATAACATCAAGAAAGAAATAGCAGAGTTAAGTGATACGGTGTGATTAATGGGTATGATCAGCAATTGATAGCATTAAATAGTGTGGTAAATGAAGAACTCTTAAGGAGAAATTATCAGATCTGAGATCAGAATGAAGAGAAGGAAGCTACCGCTTGGAAGAGAAAAAGCAAATGCAAAGAATTGGAGGAAAAAAAATTGAGCTAGGCATGTTAAAGGAATGGAAAGCAAGCCAATGTGGATATCGCAATGAGCAGTACAAGTGGAGTTTAAAAGCCAACTAGGGTACAGCTTATATACTGTGTCAGAGCACAGAAACTGGGGAAGACTACAATATTAATTTATGAACAGAAATCTACTGTTTGATTTTTAAAAATAGAGCAATAGGATCTTAATTATATGTTTAAAACATACTTTCAGTAGCTGGATGGACTGAAGGAGCCCATATGGAAATAGGGAAGCTATGGATATATCAGAAGTGTCCAGGAAACAGATAGTGGTGGTTTACCCTAAGCGGTAACAATGGAGATGGTAAAAAGTGGTCGTGCATAAAGATAGAGCTGCAGGTCCTCACTGATAGGATGGATAGGATGGGTGAGGGAAAAAGAGAACTCAAGGATGATTCCAGAGTTTTGAACTAAGAAAGTACATGGATAAGGCATGTCATTTACTGAGTAATAGAAGTAAATTTGAGTATATAATTGAGGCTACATCAGATGTGTAATATGAGTTTATGAAAGATGCAAGAGTCACTTGAGGACTAGGATGATAAAAGATGAGTCCAGGTTATACTCAACTAAAAAGAAAAAGGAAGTATACCAATATCTTTCTCCATTTCCCACCTGTCATTTCTCAAGATTAATTGCTCTGAAGTCTGCTCTTCCATTGATCAATATTCTTATAGTCTATCCATGGTTTTCCCTTAGTAGTAATACTTATCTGACTGTGAGAAAAAAGCCAGACAAAAAGGGACTTTGTATAGTCAAAACCATATGAAATAGCCATTCTTGTAAAAATATTGGCAAATTTGTATATTTCAGCATAGTAATATGTAAAGTTATTAATTGTTAATAAGAAATGTTATTGTCACTAAGCAGTACTTATTTATTATTTTAATTATTTTATTTATTTAAATTGAATAAAATTTTAATTATCATGTATTATGTGCTAAATACTGTTTTAGAGGTATTTAACATAAAAGTGAAGTAGGTAGTAATTACCTTGTACTTATGGAGTATTGTATAAGAAATTCTATTAAGTTTAGATAGAAAAACAAAACAAGTAAATATATGCAAAATAAACTTATTTAACAAAGATTTACTGATCATCAACAATTTTGTTCCAGGTATTGTTCCAGGTGGAGGAAATACATAAGTAAACATAACAGACAAAAATCCCCACACTTATGGAAATTATATTCAAGGAAACAAATAATAGATCAGATTAAATCATGAGGAAGGATTTATAATATGGTAATGTGATAGAATCAGTGGATGGCAACTTTGATTAGGAAGCAAGTCACAGGATGCAGGTGTACTCAAGAAAAGGGAATTACACAGGGTATGACGTCTTTTTACACTTCTACCACAGTCCCTAAATACTGAGCCTAAAAGTTGCAGGTGTTCTAAAACATGTGAGGATGCTGAAAAACATTGACATGTTTTCCATACATCCTTAATTTTTATATAATTTTTGACAAATAGCATTCGGTGTGAATATTAGTAATATTTAAGAAAAGCTGAATCTTAATGTATCTTTTTAAATGAAAGATGACATTGACAATGATAATAATATTTTACTTTAAAGTGAAATATTTTACATTTAAAATGACAAAAAGTTATGTTAGAAAGACAAATTAATTTTTAATTTACCTAAAGAGAAATCACAAGCGTAAAAAGAAACATTGCAGTTAATATTTCTTTTACTAACTCTCTTTCCACTGAGTGTAAAAATAGTCCAGACTAGTGATACATAAATCACCACTGAGGGCATTGAGAAAAAGCCATTAATTAATTACATGATGTAAGTTAACATAACCTAAGTCCCTTTCTTAGAGAAGCAAGATAGGGTGATGGAAAGTGAGGGGACTTCAAAGTCAGATGGATGTGACTCCAATCCCACTTATTAGCTGAGAGACCTTGGTTAAATTTTTGAATCTCACTGAGGCTTAAATTTCTAATCTGTAAAATGGAGACAACAATATCTCCCTTAAAGAATTATGGCAAGCCTGGGATGAGATAATATATGTAATTCATTGAACATAGTGTCTCACATATGGAAACTCACCTCGATAAATCTCAGATTTTCTGAAGAATTAATAAAACTGTCCTTGTACCCACTCAGTCTCCATCTCACTTTGTCCTTAACACCAGAAAATTGTGAGGATTAATTAATTAACAACTTTACTCTTAGTTAATAAATTACAGACACATTATGCATCATCTTCTTCAATTATCGTGATGGCAACTTTTTAAATCAATTGTCATTTCAAACGGCAATAACATAATTCTTTTGTTTGGGCACACTTATTGCTGGATTCCAAGATAAATGATTTTCCACAGTTGCTTTTGAAAACAGAAAATGCAAAACCTTCAACTTGGCAGATAGTGCTTCTTATCACTCGATCATGACTGATTGCATTAGCAATATTTTTCATCATTCTTTCACACTGATCCCAAATTAGATTTTTCTCACTGTACCTTTGCTCTCTATCTCTGTAACTTCTATTTCCTCTTCCTGTCCTTTCTTCTCCACCTCTCTTCTGTTATTTGAAGCACATTTCTTGCTCGATGCATGGTGCACATGTCAATCTGTGTTCCCAGAAGATCATTCACATTCCTAACTTGCAGAAAATTGTCTACTGGGAGTTTCTTGAAATGGGGGTTATTTCCCCGTTTCTAGCCTTTCAAATCTAGGATACAGCCTGGATAATCAGCACTAAATAAATAATTGATGAAATACAAATAAATTATAAGTATTCAAATTGAAATGCATAGAAATCTTCGGACACATTTAACCGACATGTAAAACTACAAAGAAGTTTTGAAATCTGTTATGGACTGAAGGTTTATGTGCCCCCCAAATTCATATGTTGAAGCCATAATCCCCAGTTGACTCTATTTGGAGACAGCATCTATGAGGAGTTCATAAAAGTTAAGAGAGATCACATGGGTAGGGCCTTAATTCCATAGGGCTGGTGTCCTTATAATAATAAGAAGGGACACTAGAGCTCTCTGCCTCTCTCTGTCACGTGAAGACACAGTGAGAAGGCAGCTGTGTGCAAGCCAGGAAGAAAATCCTCATCAGGAGATGAATCAGCAGATACCTTGATCTTAGACTTCCCAACTTCCAGAACTGTTAGAAAATAAATTTCTGTTGTTTAAGCCCTTCAGTTTATGATGTTTTGTGATGGTACAAGCTGACTAATAAAAAACCCAATTGCATTTTATACAGTATCATGGAATTTACACTCTTAATTCTTCAAGAACTGACCCCACACTAAAATAACTGTTAGTTGAATGCATATAATCAGTTTACCAAAGCAAAGTTAATATTAATAGATTGTGGGGAAATCTGCATTTGGCATTTGGGACTTAGCTAAATGATGTGCAGATGCAAATTCAGTCTATTAAAAATTCCACTGGCTGCCAAGGATCCTAGATAGAGTTGAACCACCTCCAGTTTTATACATCTATTACAAAATTCTTTCTACTTAGAGTATTTTAACCAGAGTACATTTTTGAGACCCAGATTATATCACTTAACAAACCTTTGAACCATGAAAAACATAGTTATAGCTCCTGTAAGGAACCCACAGTGAAAACAGCATGTAAAAAGCTATTTCTTTCATGGAGTTACTCTGAGACTGAATCCTCCTAATATTTTATTAACATAAAAATATGAACTTTAAAATAAACAAACAAAACCCCCTCAAGCATTTAGCAGGAATTCTTCCAGAAAAAGAGATTTCCACTTTTTAATTATACCTCTTCCCAGGTATGGGATAGTAGAGTTAATTTATAATTATTTCAATCTCTTACAGTTTATCTCCATATTATTTCAATAAACACTCCAAAAATAATAAAAAAAAAAATTTGCCTTCTAGCTAATTTATTGTAGGGAACATCTTTTTTTTTTATAACTTCTTATTAATAATATGAACCTTAAAGAAACTTGTAAAATATGCATAGTGGAAGGAAGCCTCATATTATTTCAGGGTACACTGAAGGGAATTACACAGAGCAAATTTTCTTATCTTGCCCTCATACCTACCCTAAAAGTTTGGTATTACCTCTGCTTTATAATACAAATAAGTGGAACCAAGAATTGATAAATAACTTGTTTACAGTCATATCATTTGTGGGTGGTAGAACCAAGATTTAAACTGCATTTCTTTTAGAAGTTCTGATGTTTTTACAAAACTAAGGAATTAATAATAATAACAACAACAATAATGAAATAAAGGTCCCTCTCTTTCCCACAAACTCTTACAATATTGATGGATAGATAAACCTTTCACCTGAACATTGGAAAACACTTCAAGGATGTATATAAAACATATTAAGTTATATGTCCATAAGTAAAAAAATATGAAGTCAAGAAACAGAGAAAAAAATATTCACTACCAAAGCCATGGAAGGGTCTAAAGTAAAACCATTTAGCCAACATCGTTTGTTTTTCATCTTAAACATAATAGTGACACGTTGTATGTAGTGTATGAATGTTTTCCCCTGCATTCTACAATGCCAGAGGGTGTTATGTGTTTCTATTTTGAGTACAGCTTTAATCTCGATTTTAAAATGAACTAACTGACTTTAAAGGGGTCAAGTGACTTGTTCAAGGTCGCTTAGGCAAAAGATGTCAGGGCTGGATCGAGAATCCATCTCTTCCACTAGTGTCCCAGAGAACTTTATTCATACAGTCCTCAAGGCCAGAACAAATATTACTTCCTCTTCCACAAACTGTGCCTAAAATTGCCCTCCGGTTATAAGTAATCCATACATTTTACAATAAGAAATGCTAATATTCATTAATCAAAGCACTTGTTTATTGGATTTGATACCAAGGTAAAAAACATGCACTGAATAAATATTTCATTTTCTCCTCAGGGCACCAAACAAATAATACCATCCATCTTCTCTGCCTTGTACATACAGGCTGAGGAAGGTTGCTGAGAAAAAGAGGTTGCAGAGCTCAATATTAGACCATTTAGATTTACAAATTGTTGATGATAACAATGTTAGTAAACATAGCCTATTTGTCACTTTTAAGTTTAAATGCAGAATAGAAATAATCTCTCCCACGTCTCATAATACATGCTGAGTTATGAGCCCAATAAAACTTAATCAAATATTAAGTAAAATGACCGATGACTGACACAGGCAGAAGAATGAATCTAAACTGACATAAATTTACTAAAATTTTAATTTGGGACAAAAATGCAAAGGCAAAAAAGCCTCTGAAACTGTTTAACACTTTCAGAGTATAATCTCATTCTCAGTTCCATCCCCAGTTACAGGACTGGCATCAAGATGCAACATTAATGTGTCTGCAATAGGTTTCGAAGGCATTTGAAAGAGACATGAAAATCTTACATGGTACAGGCAGCTTTAAACACTTGAAAAGCCTGCCAGTTTGTTTCTTGTGTGAAAATTTCAAATGTAGAAATGGCATCAAACATCACACAATCTAATGAATACTTGTATTACTTGTAAGTTGGAACTCTTTTTCTCATTAGACAGATGCTGGAAATAATTAGCAATTAGGGTACCAATAAAGTTGTGCTCCTTCCAGGTCTGTCTTTTAATAAATTCACATTTTGATTAATTGTCTTTTCTTCCTTTTATATGCTCTTATTGCCCAGAAAAATGTCTACTATTATCTATTCCTAAATAGCAGCAGATGATGGGGAATTCATTAATGTCTTTCTTTTACAGGTTAATATTTGTGCACTTGAGTAACTTAGTTCCCAACAGTTCAACACACTGGGTTAATTATAAGAGGAGCAGGATTTCATTTTATATTAGCCATTGCCAGTCATTTTCATTGAGTTAAGAAATACGTTTAATCAGTAATATGCTGGCAAGACAACAATCTAAAAATTTATTAAGATCAATGATGTAATTATTTTATTTTAAAATGTTCATCAGATTCTAATTATGTTGAGGTATTTTTCTCTGTATTTATCTACTCAATCATATTTTTTTGGTAACTATGATCATTATATCTTCCTTGGGTGTCCAAAGAAAGTCAACCATTAAAATACGAAAGACGATAAAAATCCAATGATTTCATCATATTCTTCTATTTATATAGAGCAGGATATTGCTATTTTAAATGAATTTCATATATTTCACAGGCAAAATTAAGTGTTTTAAGATACTGACCTACTATTAGTAAGTCACAAGTTCTACTAACATTTTTATTCCTGAGATTCAGATCAAATCAGACGTCAGGTTCTCTATATGTAAAATGGCAAAATAATGATGGCAAGCCAAAGAAATTCCACCAAGAATAAATATTTAACAGTTAAACATTCCCAATATTTTCTATTATCTTTCTTGGTGAGTTGAAATTATTTTAAGCTGAGATCAATTAATTTCTGTGTGAATTTTACAGTGGAGATTTGATTAATCGATCAATGCCCATTTCAAAATCTTAACAATTTTTACTTTTGTCATTTTCAGGTTGTTATTTCTTTGAAGTTAAATTTTCTCTAGTTAGACTGAGCAGATTAAAATATTATGAAAACTTTTACTTCCATTTAGAGCCATCAGTAAAAATTTTTACTCTATTAAGAATTGCCTGTTTCTTTTGTATTGATTGTGCTTACCAAACATATTTTGCAGATAATTGTTTTGTACTTTTCAAAATTACTAATTTGGTGGGATTCTTGTGTCAGTTTTTATTCTATTAAATAGTTTTAAGTTTTAAGTTTCATTAAGATTATTTTGAATAGTTTATATTCTTTATGAAATGATTAATATTTTTTGTGCGTTTTTGGTGAGGATCAAAGAGTATTTCTAGGACAAAGGCTTAGAGTCAAGATGTAGTCAAAACAGTCCAAAATGATGAAACATTACTTTCTGTAAAGTAATGTAGAACTATTAATAGATGAAGAGTTGGTTGCCCTTATATTCAGATTTAATCTATCTCATTAGTCTAAATTGCTGACATATAACCTGTAATTTTACCCTCATTACTGTTATATTTTGCAGCCTTAGAAAACTTTCTACATATTTAAAATACCTTATTTATGTATATATTACATAGGTAATTCCAGGCTGACCTTTGGCAAAAATAATAAAATGAGAAGCTTAATTTTCAGACTACTTGTCTTCTCCTCTCTATGCAAGTATTTCACAATTTAAATTCCATCACAGTTACAAAACACTCTTGTATAACTTTCTTTCACTGCCTCCTTGATGATTTTGTGGAAATTAAGATGACTGGGATTTAAGAATGTATTAATTTAGTGTGAATAGCATGTTAAGCCCTGGGCAAGTTGCTATTATTAATATCGTTGCCATGCTCACAAGAAAAATAGATGCCCAAGAACAGAACTGATAATCAGCAAAACAGACATTTGAACTCAGGTCTGTTTGATTCATTTAACTTTATCTTTGAACAATTAAATGCCTTTCCTCTTTCAAAGGAATTTCTGAAATTATCAAATACTCAGCATAAAGCATAACAAGTCAGATTCCCTCCTCTTCAGTATCCGTAAATTTGTATGACCAACTTGTCTACACACACATTCCCAACCTGGAAAGACAGCATTCTTGTTCTTCAAAGTACACTAAATACTGAATGGCAGTAACTATTGCATCTCCTTTTTATTTAAAGAGTCAGTAGCTGATTCATCCATAAATAACAGCTGAAGGCTTAAAAGTCGGAGAAAATAAGGTGACCGAGTGGTTGAGAAGCTGAACAAAGCTTTCATGAGTTTCAGGCCAGAAAGGCAAAAAATCAGAGTTCAGAGATAAATAAGGATAAGGGTCCAGTTTTTAAGTTGTGACCAACAGCAGGAGCATAACTACCACCTAGATCTTGGTATTTAAACACCATTGTTTGCTAAAAGAGACTAGAATTTCTTGTATAAATATGCCTCATTCCAGGGCTGGGGATGGGAAAGAACAAGATAAACTTGGAACATCTTTTTGTGCTTCAAATTAAACAAGTGTTTAGAACAGTAGAAAATTTTCAAAATGATTCTGAAACTTCTTTAAAAGTAATGCTACTAGTCAAATTTAGGACAAATTTAACTTCAAAGTAGTTACAAACAGTAAGTTTTTAGTGCATTGAATAAAATATGAAAATCTGATTCCGTAATGATAAAAAATCAATACATAGATAAATAGAAAGTTTGAAAACGATTGCAGTATTTTGAGATTCATGTGCCTCACCATGAAGGGAAAAGTAGCTTTATACTTACCTGCCAGGCAGACACCTTTCATCAAGTGATTAATGCATGTTTGCCAAGCAAATAGATCTGCTGAGCGACATTCCGGGTCTCCTCTTGACTGACTATGGAGTGGAAACCAATTAGATAAAGCATCACTTCACATTGCTTTGAGTTTTTTCTTGCCTTACTAACCCTTTTACAATTGCCCTCAGTAGCCTTATATCATCTTAGCAAAGCCTCAGCATTTTAACCCTTGTCTTGAGCACTGCTCCTTCAGGACACTGTCTAAGACGTTGAGTTTTACACTTAAAAATCAAACAATACAATCCCCTTATCAACAAAATCAAATAGAACAATTCACATAATCATCATGATGGATATAGAAAAAGCATTTAATAATATTCAAAAGTCATTTGTAATAAAGCTAGCTAACCAGCAATAGAGGAAACTTTATTATCATAAAAATGACTATCTAGCAATGGGCTTCTACAAGTAACAGCATAGTTAATAATGGAATAATTAAAGATATTTTATATAAGTTGAATATACAATAGGAAGGCCAGCTGGGCATGGTGGCTCATGCCTGTAATCCTAGTACTCTGAGAGGCAATCACTTGAGCTCAGGAGTTCAAGATGAGCCCAAGCAAGAATGAGACCCCATCTCTACTAAAAATAGAAAAGATTAGCCAGGCATGGTGGTGTGCGCCTGTAGTCCCAGCTACTCCGGAGGCTGAGACAGGAGGATCGCTTGAGCCCAGAAGTTTGAGGTTGCTGTGAGCCAAGCTGACACTGTGGCACTCTAGCCTGGGTGACAGAGTGAGACTCTATCTCAGAAAAAGAGGAAGGCTTATCAGCACATATAATCAATATTAATTTTGATGTTCTGTGAAATGTAAGACAAAGAAATATAAGAATTTGGAAGAAAGAAATAAAACTTGTCATTTTGTAGATGGCATGATTTTTTACACTAAAAATTTATAATCTAAAATATAAGTCAACAGGCAATTAAAAGACAATATAGTAAGATCATTTCACACAAGTTCAATGCGCACAAAGCAACCATGGAGAAGGTCAAAGTGGCGGACTAGAAGTAGCCCACCCAAGCTGGTCTGTGGCAGAGGATCAAAACCTGCAAGTAGATGCTCACCTACAGATGGACCCTCTTGGAGAGCATTGTAAATTATCAGAGAACTGACAGGAGACGCTCAGAGTGAAGGAGATGGGAATGGGATCATAAGGTACCTGGTGGAGATGCTTCCACATGGCGGAGGAATAAAGGAGGGAACCCCGGAGCTCCATGTTCCCTGCGTGGACACTGCGACTTGAGCTGTGAGAGGCACCCATCACCACCATGGACCTCCGTGCTGATCGGGAAACTGTGTGGAGACAGTATAGTGAAGTCACATCAGAGAGCAGGCTCAGCAGGGTCATGCTGGACTTGGTTCCCAGGTTGCAGCAGCTGGTGCCACACTGAGCTCTCAGGTCTGGAGCTCCTGGGCTACACAGGGATCAGCTTCCCTGCAGCTTGCCAGGCCGGGGAAGAAGCAGCGAGAGCAGATGCACTTGCAGGCCTGTGACTAGGAGTGGGGCACCCCCCACCAACCAGGGAACTCGAGTGGAGCTCAAGGGGTCCCAGGGTAGCATCCTCAGTGGGACCTCTGCCGGGAAAGAGCTCCAGCCATTCAAACTTTCAAACCTGAATTTTCTCATTCGAAAAATTAGGACAAAAAATGCCTACCTCATAGATAAATAAAAAGATTGCCTTAGCTAGAATAATGTGGGTAAGTTTCAGATTAAATATTTAACCGATAATAGCCATTATTGCAGTGGTGGTAGTAGTATTTTATTCCTTCAAAAATGTATCTCTATCATATCTGGATGACTATTTATTGAACTAACAATATCACTTTCTGGACTCCACTTTGTATCAATATTATGATAAGAGGAAAGTGAAATGTAGAAATTTGATCAGGGGAGGCAGAAAATTAAAGTGCTGCTGACCCCCTGAAACAGGTTCACTAGGAACCCACTGTTTAATAGAAAAACATGGAACTGGCCTCAGTGAACATTGTCTAATGGAATAAGTACAGCTACTTGCAATGGTGACAAGAGCTAAAATTTATGTTCAATTCACTGAAAGAAACTTCAATTTTCTCTACCCTATGGTCATGAGTTTCTAATTGAAAACCAGTGAGAATAGAAAAGGGATAAATTGTTCAGTGAGAAGTCAATGAGTACCAAACTGTGTAAACACATCTAATATAAACTTTAGGTGACATCCAAGACTGGGAAATGACTTCCAGAATCAGTGAAGGAGGCACCGACTTATAAAGGTTAAGATCAAAACAGATTTTTAAAATCGCACTCATCTCTTTCAAATTTGCATACAAGCTACAAGGTATGCTAGAGAATTGAAAAGTGATCGCTGTTCGCTAAATGGTCTGTAAATATTAATAGTAACTAGATAAGTATCATTATCTTAATCAGAAGCATTCATTAAGCTCACATCTAAATTAGCTGGTGGTGATGTTGTGATGTGTATGGTGAACAACGCAGCTTAAAATGTAGAGAGCCTCACCCTCCTGGAAAACAAAAATAAAAATAAAAAACTGTAAATCTGGCATAAAAGAGAGATGATATATCTTTAATCGAATCCATCGATAAGACAACATGTGTAGGTGTATATTATGTTGTAAAACAGAATACATAAGAAAGGACCCTTCATTTCCAAAATGATTCTACATATATGGAAGGTATCTCTTTCATTGTTCTTTTAACTAAAGAGAATCATCAGTGCACTTCCATCACAAGAAGCTTGATTTAATCCCCATTTAAAAAGTTGCAATAATTACATACATGTGGCGTATTTAACAAGTATCATCTAAGAACATTTGCAAAAGCCAGAGAAAGTAGGCAGTGTAAGGTATACTCAACATTCCATGAATTTCAAAATTGTCACCTTCAGAATTATCACAATAGAAAGCTCTCTCTATGTATGTACTTATATAATGAGTTTGTATGTGAGTGGTTATCTGTATGATACCATATTTTAACTAATGTGTGAAATAAACAGGACATACTGGCACATATGTGTGTATGTGTGTATTAAAGCATGTGTGTGTCTGTATTGGAGTAGAGAGTGATCCGTCAATGTAACTGAGAAAAGGAAATAATTGTTCAGAGCATTCAGAAGTCTGTTCCCTGCACTTAACTATGTCTTTGAGTCAAAAGGCCAAACACCAGATATCATTTTAAAAAAGCAATGTTTAGAATAATTACTAAAAAATCTTCATGAAATCATAAATTCTTTAAGAATATTCTAATTAGTTATGAAGAATGCATACTTCACCTTTCCTGCACATATCAGTTCTCATGTTGTACATTGAAAACATACAGAAAACGTGCACATGTTTTATAAAGGGACGCACTTTGGTTTAAAATGTTCCTTTTATCCGCAGGTAAAGGAAAGATAGCATCAACCAATCAAAAGAGAAGCAAGAGCAATTCAAGGAGAGAGGTTTTTTTTATTGCTAATTTCCAGGGGGAATTAACCAATTTTCTGCATTATGATAGAATCGGCATATTGAGGATTGGACCTATAGATAATGTCAAAGCAGAAGAGGTGCTTTCAGCTTTGTGTGCCTGCTGAATCTTAACTACGAGCGAATGCTGAGCTCCTGTTTGCTCCATGATTTCTGGTCAGGTTGCATCAGATCGGAGCCTGCTGTTTAAGCTATATTTAGGACACGACCCTAGCAGCTGGCTCCACTGAATGAGCCACTTCAAGGTGGTTATTACTATGTATGTAATAACTAAAGAATTTGGAAGAGCTAAGAAAAGCACTTAATCCTGTGTATTCTATTGGCTATTTTGGTAGATTTCAAATCCAACTAAGCAAGAAACACATGAAAAATAAAAGTATGGTAATTTACACTAAAAATAGCATTAGTATTACCATCTGTATGAGAAAAATGCCATATGACTATGTCACTGTAAGAAGAGTCTATTTTTTAAATGCCCACAACTTAAAAAGATTTTGAAAGTTTTTGACTAAGTTTTATAGATTTAAAAGCATATTACTGCAAATAATTAATTTTTGAATAATATCTGGCAAAATTAAAAATGTCAAGATACATTTACTTTTATATCTACTATCTATAAGAATGAAGACTGTACCTTATTCACCATTGTATCCCTGTAGGACATACCATATCATAGTCACCAATAAATGTTTCTTGAATTTAACATTGTCTATTGACGTTTGAAAATACAAAATGAGAGCTTTGGAGAACGTCTAAAGAAATTTTAGAACCACTAAAAAAAAACACATTATAATTTGAAAAATCCTGAATACTCAATTTAACTCAATCTTGTATTTTCTATGAAAAAGATTGAAAATGAAAATACAGGGTAATCATAAATATTCTGTTTCCAATTTCATAGATCAAGATCGAGAAGAAAAGTAATAACTATATCCTTGCTAAGTCTTGTAATATCTATCTGACTCCAGAAAAAACAAGATGCAAGAAGGGCAGTATTATTTTTTGACTGGGTAAACAACTTGGATGTGGTCAATACCGTCATTTGACATATATATAAATATATATGCATGTATTTATGCTACCAAAGACTCCTGTACTTACATATGTTTGTAGACAAATATTTCTGTGTCTACATATATTGGTCACCAAATACTTTTGTAACTAGCTATCATTATCAGGGTTATCAAATAATTTGGGGATGCATAATAACATATGCTGAAAAGGTTGCTACGTATTTCCACGTAAGGTGATAAATCAGTTTGCTTTAGGGTCATAACCAAAAGTTGCCTGAAGACCAAAATATTCATAGAAGACCCAAGGAGAGATTGTGGTATTAGAGCTCAATGCGAAACTAAAATTTTGGGCTAAGAGAATGAGGAGGATTAAATGAAGAAATTTCATCAGCATTGAAACTAGGATAAGGTGTCAACCATATTTTATAATATTACAACATTGCAAAGTAGTATTGTTTTTACCATTTTAAATGCAAAAAAAAAAAAAAACATAGAATTTAAAAATATTTCTTTTTTTTTTGCCCTTTCCCTAAGATGTAAGTAAAAATTCTCCTGGCCTCCTTCATTCCCCTACCGTATCTGAGTGATACACTAGAACTAAATTATATCTGATCAAGAGTTGTTTGGACTTGATCTCTGACGGTAGTCTCAACTTCTAGATACACGACTATCTCCATGACTTTATCCTCAATGTCCCTCCATCCTATTATGCAGACAGTGTCATTGGGGTGGGGATATTATAACCTCCATTCAGAGACCTATATCATAGCACAAACATTTATCTCCCCAGGCATCTGGGGAGGATCTTTTAAGTTGCGTAAAGCTAACCTCACGCTTAGTTTTACTAAGAAAATTCAGAAATGAACATTTTATATAGCTATATAAACATAAATAAATGCTTCAAGTTAAAGCTTCTCTCTATTGACCTGTCTCTATTCAACACAGACTTAATGGATTCATTGTGCTTCCACTTGATTCTTTCCTATTCATTCTAAATGCTTAATGCAATTGTAGGTCATTATATTGCATTTACTCAATAAGGAAATACTTTTAAATGGGAGTTTATGAAAACATTTTATAGTATTTCAATTGGAGCTACAAAATAACTGCATGTACAACTATTATTTTTAAAAAGACAACTACACAGTAAATAGAAAAGCTATGCTCAGATATTTTTCTTCATGTAGATTGCTAAAACTGAAATGTGGACAGTTAAAGAATGTATTATTTGTCCTCTATATTAGCTTAAATGTGAAGAGTTTGGTTGGCAGACAACAATGAATTGAAACTCATTTATTCTACTGCAGTTTTCAGCAATTCTATATTAATGTGTCCACATTTATTGAAGTATTTTGATTTTACTAGAATTGTATCAGGATAGATAATGCTTTTTAAATTCCAAAGTTGAAAACATCATTCTAAAAAAGAAGTATAGCTTTATATTTAATAAATTAGTAAGTATATTTAAATAGTCATGATCAAGATTCTGAAGATATTTAATATGTCTAGCTTCTAACCTGTAAATATATTAGAATGACTCTAATTTATAATTTTATGTAGTTTTGCATATAAGTGCATAGAATTTGCAAACTCTTGCTAATAAATAAAAGAATGAATAAATAGTATAAATAATAAGAACAAAACGCATTACAGACTGTGCTAAAGTGCTTAGTATCAGGAAGAACACAAGTATCAGTTCCAGTTTCTTTATCTTTACATAGGAATTTTTTATCTAATCTCTAATATTTTGTACTTAAATGTAAGATATATTGAATTATTGCTGTTGAATATTTAACCTTCACATGTTTTCAGCATTTGCAAAGAAATAACAAATCTTTCAAAACATGTTCACCTGTGATAAAGTCAATCATGAAACTGTCCAATTTGGAATCTGTGTGGATCATCTTCCTTTCCCTATCCCCCGAATTCATAGGATGGCCCTGTTGGTGGTTCCTCTTCTAATTAAAGGAAAAATTTTTTCTAGGCTTTACTCTTTGTCCATTTATCATCATAAAATAATAAGCAATTAAAATAAAAGAGAGCACTAAATGAAAAAGTGCATGGTACCAAAAAAAGGGTAATGTGAGATCAAACCACTCACTTTTTAGAACGGTATATACCAAGCTTCATTGAGATAACTTGCACTGGCACTGAATATAGGTTGAAACCACATTAAAATAACTTTTCTTTTCTTTTCTTTTTTCTTTTTTTTTGGGACAGTCAGTACAGTGGCATCATCATAGCTCACTGCCACTTTAAACTCCTGGACTCAAGTGATCCTTCTGCCTCAGCCTCCCAAGTAGCTAGGACTATAGGCACATGTCACCACTCCTGCTATTTTTTTCTTTTTGTAGAGATGGAGTCTCCCTATGTTGCCAGGCTGGTCTCAAACTCCTGGCCTCAAATGATCCTCCTGCCTTGGCCTCCTTCCTGAGCCACCATACCTGTCCCTTATCCTTAACAATGCATTTAAAATTCAATCAGCCACTGTGATTACTGGAACTTATCCCTGGGATACAATGACATTTCAGCATACACAAATTAATAAATGTGATACATCACAATAAAATAAAGGATAAAAATCATATGATCATCTCATTGATGCACAAAAAGCATTTGACAACATTCAACATCTTTTCATGATAAAAACTTTCAACAAATAAGGTACAGAAGAATGTTCTTGAACATAATAAAGTCTGTATGTGACAAGCCCACAGTTAACATCATAACAGCTTACTCAATGGTAATAAGCTGAAAGCTTTTCCTCTAAGATCAAGGAAAAAAAAACAAAAACAAAAATACAAGAATGCCCACTCCTGCTGCTTCTATTCAACACAATATTGGAAGTCCTAGCCAGAGCAATTAGGAAGAAAAAGGAATAAAAAAAGGCAACCAAATTGGAAAGGAAGAAGTAAAATAGTCTCCTTTGGCAGATGATGTAATCTTATATAGAAAAACCTTAAAGACTCCACCAATGACAACAACAAAAATCTTTTAGAATTAATAAATGAGTTTAGTAAAATGGTAGGATATAAAATCAATATAGAAAAATCAGATGCATTTATATACACTAACAAAAAACTATCTGAAAAAGAAATTAAGGAAACAATCCATTTATAATAGGATGAAAAGAATAAAATACTCAGGAATAAATTTAACCATGAAGGTAAAATATTTATACACTGAAAAGTGTAAAACATGGATGAAAGAAATTGAAGAAGACACAAATAAATAGAAACATATCTGATGTTCATGGATTTAAGGAAATAATGTTGTTAAAATGTCAATATTATCCAAGGAGATCTATAGATTCAGTGGAATATCTAACAAAATTCCAATGGCCTTTTCACAGAAGTAGAAAAACAATCCTAAAATTTGTATGACACTACAAAAGACTCCAAATAGCCAAAACACTCATGAGCAAAAAGAATGGAACTGGGAGCATCACACTATCTGATTTCAAAATATACTACAAAGCTACAATAATCAAAACAGTATGCTACTCCCATAAAAACAGATATACAGACCAAGGGAATAGAATAAACAGTCTAGAAATACATCCATGTATTTATACCCAACCGATCTTTGACTAGGGTGCCAAAAACATGCAGGGAGGAAAGAGTTATCTCTTCAACAAATGGTGTTGGGAAAACTGGATATCCACATGAAGAAAAATAGAAGTTGACCGTTATGTTACACCATATGCAAAAATCACTCAAAATGGATTAAAGACTTAAATATAAGATCTGAAAGTGTGAAACCAGTAGAGAAAAACATAGGGAACAAGCTTCTTTATGTTGGTCTGGGCAATGATTTTTTGGATATGACACTAAAGAATAGGCAACAAAGGCAATGATATACAAGATGTATTTCACCAGCTAAAAAAGTCTGCTCAGCAAAAGAAACAATCAATAGAGTGAAGAGACAACCAACAGAACAGAAGAAAGTATTTGTAAACCACACATCTGATAAGGGGTTAATTTCCAAAACAGGAACTCAAACAAATCAATAGCAAGAAAACAAATAGCCCAGTTAAAAAATGGGCAAAGGTCCTTAGATATTTCTCCAAAGAAGACATACAAATGGCTAACAGGTATATAAAAAAATGTTCAACATCACTAATTATCAGAGAAATACAAGTGCAAACCACAATGAGATATCTGCCAACAGCATTAAGAATTGCTATGATCAAAAAGATAAGAGACAGCAAGCGTTGGCAAGAACTTTGAGAAAAGGGAACCCTGATATACTGTTGGTGGAAATGTAAACTGGTACAGCCATTATCAAAAACAGTATGGAGAGTCCTCAAAAAACTACCATACAATTCCTCAGTTCCACTTCTGAGCATACATCCAACGGAAATGAAATCAGTATGTCACAGAGATATATTTACTGTAGCATTCGTCACAATAGTGAAGATATGGAAACAACTTAAATGTCCACTGGAGGATGAATGGATAAAGAAAATGTAGTATACAAGATAAGTATGTATGTGTGCGTGCACACACACACACACACACACACACACACACATACAAGCAATGTAATATTATTCAGCCTGAAAACATAAGGAAATCCTGCCATATTTAACAACATGGATGGATCTGGAGGATATTATGCTAAATGATATAAGCTAGATACAGAAAAACAAATGATCTCATCTATATATAGAATTTAAAGAACCAAGCTTATACAAATAGAGAGTAGAATAGTGGTTTTTAGGGGCTGGAGAGCAGGGAAAATGGCGAGATGCTGGTCCAAGTGTACAAAGTTTCAATGAGGATGAATAAGTCCTGGAGATCTAATGTATAGCTTGACGACTATAGTTTATAATACACTTGAAATTTGCTAAGAAAGTAAATCTTAAGCATTCTTACCACATACACACACACAAAGGCAACTATGTGAGTTGATGGATATGTTAATTAGCCTTGTGGTAATCATTTACAATGTACATGTATACAAAACATAACACTGCACACATTAAATATATACAATATTTATGTCACACCTCTATAAACCTGGATAAAAAAGTCAATCAGCAAAATTTGGAGCAGTGCTATTTGTACAGTATGAAATGAGCCCACGACACATGTCCATAGAAAATTATTTCTTTAAAAAAATTCTATAGTAACAGAAGGCCAGATATACTGTGACAATTTAGAAACCTTGGTAATCACTTCCAATTCCATTATTATGTATGTTTTTCCCCACCACGTTATTTTAGAGACAATACGTTAAAGGTCTAGAGAATGTATACTTAGTTCAAGATCGATTGCTGGAAAATAGCAGAGCCAGGAGTAGAACCTCAGTTTTTTTAATTAGGTCTAGTGCTCTCACAAATAGTTATTCTCTAGAAAGGTACTTTAACATAACAAGTCAAGAAATGTAACTAAATTAGAAGCATCAACAAAGAAAACTAACAATTTGCAAACTGCTGCATACTGCATAGCAAAGGAGTATTCTGCTGAATACTGCAACCACCCTTCACATCTAACTAAAATTCAAAGAAAATACTTGCTAGGAAAGCATTTTTCTAACCTTTCTCTAAACTCATTATTCAATATTATCTCTTAGCTTCATGTTTTCCATTAGCTAAGTTATTATTTTGGTGTTGTGCAGATTTAGCACGACTATTTGTGCCACGGTCTTTAGCATTTCTAAGGAATGCTGATAGTCTTTGCTTCCTGATAGCATGCCGTCTATTTTGATATTGATGATAATATTCTATAAACTGTACGAAACCAAACAACCAATCAAAAATTCAGTAGGAAATATAGATTCGCAAGTTGAACATTCACAGAACTTCCCTACCAATAAAGTGTTCTAGAGTCTATCTAGAACACAGAGGCAAAGATATTTGTCTCAGGATTCAGATCTGAGTTCAAATCTTAGCTGGAATTTAAAAGCTATGTGAGGTATGGCAAGTTCATAAACACTCTGTACCTCATTTTTCACATCTTTCAAATGGAAAGATATAATAATAATAATATAACATAATAACATTAATGTCAAACCTATAGTGTTAATTTTAAGTTTAAATAAAATAAAAATATATAAATCTACTGACTCCATCACGTTGCCTGCTGGAATCATACTATTAATGCTGAGATTGATGTGATTGTAACTATTCATGGTCTGTGGGGTAAGGCAAGGAGTTCAGTGGTCTCTATGAGAGGCCAGTAGTCTCATCCAGACACAAAAAATTAACTGACAGAAAACATACAGGGACACCAGCTCTTATTAGTGAGAATGAAAAGGTCAGCATCAAATGAGCCAGATATCAAGTCCTATAAGGTCAGAGAAAGCATCTATTGTAAAGAATGTCTCAAACATGAATTCATTACAATAGCAGCAACATGTCCTTGGGATACCCATCTCCCCTAAATCTCAGTTTCTTCATATCTAAAATGATATTTGCAGTTTACATTCACTAAGGAATATTCTCTGGCAGCTACTATTCAAATATGCGAGCCAACCTCAAGAGTTAAGTTTAACTGTTATTTCTCTTAAGCGGATGAGGAAATGGAAGACAAGGAAGTGACATAAATTGCCCCAAATCACTCAAAAAGCAGGTGATGGAGTATAATTATATAATTGGGTCAATTTTCTTAGACATTTGCCAATTCTTTCTGAATTAGGCCAGCAAGAAAACTACTTCCTAAGGTTTGTCTAAGGATGAAGAGGGATGTTGCATGTAAAATAATAAACACCAAGCCTGTCACATAGAGAAACTGCAATAAATTTTATTTATTACCACTAATAATATGTTGAAATAAAGAGTTCACAGGATTGGACAGCTCTGTCATAAAGACAGAACTTAAATGTATTTTTTCTATATAAATGAGAAAACAAAAACAAGAGCTAAATTCATTATCAAAGAAATGTATGCTTAAGTGAGTGAATGCCTTAAGAAGCAACAAGATTTTTATACTTATTATATTAATTATTATATCTTTTATATGGGTAAGAAGTTTTCTATCATATATAGCTTCCATTCCATATTTATGTCAATGAATTTTTGTTATAAGAATAATGAAATAAAATATCCTTAAAATATTATATTAATATCACTCAAGCTTTTTGGACCATTTTCTTTATCTGATCCTCATTAGATTTAATTAGCATAAACTTGTGCAATTACAAAAATTTTTTAGCCTTTTTTGAGCCTAGTTTCTAAATTCTGTAAAATAGAAATCATAATACCTATCCACTTTAAGATGGTTCTAGGCAGCCAATATAATAGTGGATGTGAAAAAAAAGTCTTACAAACTATAAAATTCTTTTTAAAAATAGAGAAATTTATCTATTTTCCTTTTTAGCAAGATGACTCCACTATATCTATTTCAAAAACAGAATTCTAGCCCATGTTTCCAATGTAAGAGTTTGCAGTTCAACTCAGTTCTTCCTCTATCTCATTATATAAAGTATATCCCTAGCCGAATTCACCATGTCTTTCATATTAAACCAGCAGCTTCTTTCAATCTGCAGAAAAGTGTAGCAATACAAAAAACAATAAAACTTCAAGGGCATAGTGATTCAGGGAAACCAGAACCCAGATTTTCAGATTCCTAATTCAATCTGCTTCTTGTTACGCTGAATGTGAATGGGTAAGGTCAGATAACATTAGAGAGGCAGTACAACATGATGTCTACAAGTGATGGTTTTGAATTTAAAATAACTGGCTATAAATCTTTGCTGTATAATTGCTAGCCTATGACCTTAGGAAAGTTAATTAACCTCTTCATGCCTCCGTTTTCTTATCTGTTAAATGGAAAAATAATCCTATGTACTTCAAATGGCTACAGTGGTGACTAAACATATTAATTCGTGAGAAATACTTTGACATGTATTATATATTAAATAAATGTGAGATAACATTAAATAATGGTCATAGTTGAACATGTTCATTAATCATACCATCACTCTTCCGAGTTCTCATTAAATGATAACAGACACAAAAATTCTAATGCGAATTAACATATAGTATCAATTCTCACTTTGAGAGCTAGGTTAGAGACTATGATAGGCTCTTTTACCTTCCTGGGGCTGAAACCTCCAGACCCACACAATATTGATTTACTCAGGTGGAGAAACCAGAGAATGAAATAACATACTTCATCAGGTCTCACCTCCCTGCCCAACCTGGAAGTTTTGACCAGATAATAGGAATCAAAGGAGGAAAGCACACTTTGAAAGTGGGGGAACAGGAGAATGAGGGTGCATTGATGGAAATAAGCCACTTTGAAAAGAGGAACTATTGGAAGTGAAAATCAGATCACATAAGCCACTCAGCATTCTAAAGAGAGGAGTTACTGAGATGGTAGAAAGATCGCCTCTTGGTATTTATCCAATTACTCCTCCCTTGAGCAAAGGAGCTGAAATTTCCTCTCCTTTATGGAAAACAAACAAAAACAAAACATGGTGAGAGAATAAACATTCTCAGACCAAACATTTCAGATAGGTTTTTATTACTTAAATCAGATGTAGTAGAGGTCCCTGTTTAGAATCTCAGAAGATACAATTCTGTGCTCTACAATGTGTAGGTAATAATGTCCCCCAAAATATATCATAGTGCTTAGCACAAGTTTTTTTTGTTTTTTGTTTTTTTGTTTTAATATACCAGAACATGTACTTAAGCATTCTTTCTGTCTTCAGTCTATTGCTGAGAAAGCTGGACTGGATAAAGGGTTCTCACATCTTTTCTTAATACAGACCCCTTTAAGCAGATAAAATCTTATTTGAAACCCCAAAATGTAAGTTGACAAAAAGATTCTCTGCTTGATAGCGCTCTCATCACTTTCAGCTTGCCCTGAGATACTCCTGAAGAACTCTCATCTCCAAAGGGCATGTTTGAAGACCACTGGACCCCTGAGCAATGAGGATTCTTTCAGTTATTAAAGTGTTTAATTCTAAGAAGTTTTATCTTCAATACATAGATAGAAAACTTAAGTGAAAAGCATAGCTAGCAGAATCACCTTTTTCAAAACATGACTTTTTAAAAATGTAACAAAAATAGAAAAACAGCTACATATTTCTAAGAATGCTTTTAGTAAACTTGTGCTTATATGAATTACAGTCATCCCTTTGTATCTGTGGGTTCTATCTACATCCGTGGATTCAACCAATGGTTGATAAAAATATTTGCATAAATAAACTGCATCTGTACTGAACATGTACAGACTTTTTTCCTTATAATTAATTATTCCCTTAGCAATACAATATAAAACCTATTTATATAGCATTTACAATAAAGTACTCAAGAAGATTTAAAGTATGTACATAAATTATATGCAAATACATTTATAACCTTTTTATATCAGGGACTCGAGCATCTGCGAATTTTAGTATCTGTTGTGGGTCCTGGAACCAGTTTCCCAGGGATACTGAGGGACTGTACAATCAAAATTTATTCATTACAAAGACAGTTCTATATAAACACATTAAAATATTGTTTTTTAATCTAAATTCCTATCATTTTGCTTCAGGGTAGAGTGTTTTAATAAAACACACCCATATAAAAGCTGTTTTACAAATTTTCTTTCTTTTAGAGTTTTCATTTGTCAAGTTCTCTGAATGTGAACTATTGCAGTCATTCTGTATTATATTTCTACATATTTCTAAGTCCTCATAACAAAATTTAAGATTATATATGCATATATATGTTTACAGATCTATGTATTAAAAGATCTTCTGTCAAGTATCACTTTGCCATCACACATTATATAATAATATATATCAGTCCAGTGTTTTGTAATGACAGCTCTGGCTGTTTTCTTTTTTCTGTGTCTCTGTTCTTCCTGCTTCTTTAAAATACACACTATTGAGAAGAAGTAAAGCTATCAGAATACCCACTTTATATTAGCACTCAGAGTACACAGTAAAGTAGAATAAAGAAATTGGCAAAGGATAAGAGCTTGACAGGGTTTTTTCTGTTCTTTGCTATTTTTCCTGGGCACATGCAGATGGCTGTTTAAGAATGGGTGCAGTGTTCAGCCTGAGGTTTGCCAACAATGCAGACTTAGAAGGTAGAAGAAAGAGAGTCATCAATGAGCATAGTAATGGCAGGAAATGGTTCAAAAGAGAGCCCTGTGTTGCATACAGAAATATCCCACAAACCTAAAAGTAACTTGAGTAATCATTAATTATAAAATGTAGGTTTACAATTTTGGCAGAGTGTGCATACTTGAAAAAAAAATCACAGCTGAATAATATTATCCGAAAGCTTTTGGAATCTAATCTTTATAACTAGGATATCATTCATCCATTTATTTTCATTTATACTATCAACAAATATTTATAGCACGTTAATCGTGTGCCAGACACTATACTAGGAACTACAGATAAAATATTAGGCAAGGTACCTTGGTTACGCTGTCACAGAACTTTCATCCTCACAAAATAGACATGCAGTTAAACAAACAAATTTAATTAAGAATGATGCATCCCATAAAATATTTTCTCGAGGAAGCTGTGTGGTGTGCTGGAGAGACTAGGAGCTTTGGAGTCACAGATAATTGCTTTTAGGATTCTCACTCAGACACATGCTAGTTTGGTTATCTTAGAGAAATGATTTAATCTCTAAGAAACTGTTTCATTAACTGAACAAGAGCTACACCTGCTTTCTAGTGTCACCTCAAGTATTAAATGAAACAGTGAATATGAAAGACATCAGAGCTGGCACAATGCAGATATCTGATATGTTATACTGGTTCTCCGAAATTTTTAATAATAGAAGCAGAGATTAATGAGTTCCTGACCTTTTACCTCAATTATTCGCAGAGAAATTCTGTGGGCCATTCCAAAGTCATTACTGCAGTTAGGGTGAATACTTTGATCCTCCTTGTATGTGTATGTGCGTGTGTGTGTGTGTGTGTGTGTGTGCATGTGTGTTTGTGTGTATGTATTGTTATTCCAAGATAATGACTTTTATTCTTTCCCTTTATTATTTTTTGCTTTAATTTCTCCTATATATAAGGAGAAATTAACCTATAAGAAGGAATACTAAAAAACAGAGTTGATCTTCAATATTTGCAGATACTGTGATTTAACAATTTGCCTAGAGGCTAAAATTTATTTGTGACTCCCAGATCAATTCTTTCAGTGCTTTGGGGTCATTTCCTAATGTAGGGGAGAAAAAATATAATACTATCTTTTCCTCAATTACTATTAATACAAGGTTCATGTCTGAAACCCTTAGAGCAAAAGACAGATTAGCAAGATTAAAGATTGCAAATTTATTTAGCCAAAGTTTTATGTGACACAAGAGCCTTCAGAAATTTTGACCCAAAGACTCAGAACACTGTGTATTTCTATGCTTAGGTATGATAAAGAATGGACAGTTGTGTAAAATTATGGTTGGACAAAAAGGAGTATGGCTTAATGGTAATGAATTGAGGGGAACTTAGCGAGATAGTTTGGTTTGTTCAGATTCTTCTTGGTCTCTGAGCTATACTCAGAGGCAAGATCTGTCTTGAATAAGGGTCTTGTGACCTACTTTCAGAATTCCTTTGTGACTATGTTTCAGGGAAGGAAGGCCGGAGAAGGTCAGAGTGACCTTGTTTCTGCAGTTTTCTCTATTGCCATGGTGCTATGTTTGGGGGTAGCATGTTCTGATCCCAACACTGACATACGCAGAGTGGAAAAAAATTGAATTGCCCAACTCCCACCTTTCCACCTGCTGTCAAATTAGACCATGCTCTGTCTTGTTGTTTTGTTCTCATTCAACAACGATCAGAAGACGGAGATTACCAGGAGCAGTGTAGTACCAGGAGCTTCTTCTCTGGGGCCAAGTGTAGAGTTTGAACTCCAAACATGGCACCTGTGTGTAGGGCAGCCACACACAAGTCACTTAACACTTCTGAACCGTGTTTACCAGGATGAGTTATTTTCTTGATTTAAGATTATAATCTATGTGATATGTGTGTGTATGTGCATGTGTGTCTGTGTAGAGATAAGAGATAGATGATCGATTAATAGATGATAGATAAATTAGATAGGTAGATAGATTATGGAAAAATGAGAGATGATTGACAATAGATAGATGTACAAATTTCTCCTAGGAGCAATATTCAGTATTTGCTATTTTAGTTGTGGCAACTTTACAGAATATAACTACCATGAAAAATAGAATTAACTGTATTTTAAAATTATTCTTCAAACATTATTTTCAATTTCGTGTGCTATTAAAGCAACTACTAAATAATAAACTACTTCAGAACATAACTCAAATATTTTAGTTAATTTCATTCTGTAACAGATAAAGGCATTAATTTTCATGTTAGATGACAATGAGCTTCATTCAGAAGACAGAAAAGTTTACCTTCCATTATAAAGTGATTAAATGTCTCCCTACTTATGACATAGTAAAGGGATTCAGAATGCATTTGTTACTTTTATAGATAAATTCTTAAAATTATGACATGGTGGGAAAATTTAATGTTCCAATTTGTGAAAACGAGAATTATCAGACTCTGTCACATTCCAAGTACTTCAGTAATCAAAATCAAAAACGAACTTACGATGTATGTAAAACATCCTCCATAGCCTGTCATGACATATTTTGTGGAACTAGAGACAATTCACATTATGCCTATGTTTAGGTTGATTACAGATAACTACAACTGTATAATTAGATATAACTAATGCATTTTTTTAAAAAAACCTATTCTTTGAAATCAAATATTATAAGATATGCTATGAGGTTTCCATGATTTAAAAGAATAAACTTTCTATATCTGAAATACAGTTGAACACAATATTCTTACCTTAGCCTTTACGGTAAACTTGAGTTCTAAGTTACTCAAGATTGTTATCTCGAGGAATAGATTCCGAAAAATAAACCATGAAAATTTAAAAGTCTTTCTGTGTTAGGCGTGAGGCTCTTTCAGTAAAGTTCCCAAGGAGATCGGTCAGGCAATGCAAACTGTAGTTATAATTTTAAAGCATCCCAGAGATATGCTAAGCAAAATTATATGCTCAGAACTGATGTTCATATACATTATCATCTATTTTAAAGCAAGCTCACACTTAAGGAACTGATGGAACAAAAGAAATTTCAATGCTCAAAGTGGCCTGACAACCTAAGACCTTGTTTTTCTTTTTCTTCTATCTCGAATAACTAATTTACAATGTTCATTAAAACATGTGTTGTATATATAAATGCTTATTTTAAAATAAGAGAAAATGTATCAATGTGTATCCTGTTATTTTTTGGATGTTTACCTAAAATAAAGTGGCATTTTCTTCAAAGAACACTTTGTGATAGTGTCTGACCTTGATTTTACCAAGTCATATTTTCAGAGGCCTTCAAGTAAGTGTAAACAGCTAAAATAATCACATTGAAAGGGCTAAGAATCATAATCACAATATGATTCTTACTCTGCAACAATATGATTTCTATAAAAAGACATAAAAGTAACGAGGCAGATACCTGAATAAAATTACATAAGTCTCTCGGAGGTCATGTAACCTGAGTACAACATCTGGGGTTCCTTTTCTTTCATATGGATGCAAATTGTTCAGGGATCACAGAGACTTATTTCTTTTCTGAACTCAACCATAAAAATAGAACTCTACGGATATCAATGCAGACAGAACTTGACATTGTTTAAAATAACATGAGCTAGGTCTCTAGATCTGCGGATTTGTCACAGAAATTGGACAAAATGAAAGAGATATTGATATTAAATAAGGCTAAGATATTTTTAAGGGGAAGTTCAGCATTAGAAATTCTAGCATCATTAATAGTAGAAGTAACTAAAAATCAGCTTATTTGAACTCTGCTGCCAGGTTATTTCTACTATGCTACTGCATTTCTTTGAAATGGATTTGAAGCACAATTATAAATTTCATACATATATTAGCATTTCATTATAGAAGAGTTCATTATTATATGTATTGAAATACATTTTGGGTCAAATCATGTGCCTTAAAACTCAACCTCCAACAAAAATATTTTATAAATAAGATGATAAGCTTATAAGGTTAGCATTCAATTTATATCCTCGACAAAGAATTGCAGCATTATTCCATTCTTCAGAATAATAAACCAATAAAATATCAAAGACAATGCAAAAAAATACTACGCTTTTATAAAACCAGAGCACGTAAAGTATGCTGTGGTAGGCAGAATAATGACCCCCACCAAGAAGTTCACGGCCAAATCACAGATTCACAATATGCAATCTTACATGGTAAAAAGAATTTTGCAGATGTGATTATATTGATAATCTTAAAATGGAGCAATTATTCTGGATTATCCAGACAGACTAAATGTAATCAGTAGGCTTCTTAAAAGATAAAAGAAGAAATCAGAAAAGTCAGAACCAGAGAGCTAGGAATGTCAAAAGGACTTGACCCAATTTTGCTAGCTTGGAAAATGGTAGAACGGAACCATGAGACAAGGAGTGCAGATGACCTCTAAAACCTGAAAAAGGGAAGATAGCAGATTATCCCTCAGGGCTGCTAGAAGGAAAACAACCCCACCAACATCTTGATTTTAACCAAGTGAGCTCTCTTTCAGACTTCAGACTTCTAAAATTATAAAAGGAGAGAGAGAGGGAGAGAGAGAGAGAGAGAGAGAGAGAGAGAGAGAGAGAGAGAGAGAGAGAGAGAGAGAGAGAAATTACTTGAGGAATAATAGAACTGTTTTTTTCTTGATTTTATTTGTAATTATATGTCAGTATATGTTTGTTAAATCTCATAGAAATCTACACAAAAAATATTAAATTTTACTATCAGTAAATAAAAAAGTTTTCAAAAAGTCAGCTTTTTCTAATTTTGGATATATATTGCACATTTGTATTTAAAATTTGTCTGATTTTCCTATCTTGTTTCCCATGTATATTATTTTATTCTCTAATTATCTTCAAAAAACAAATCAATGTATTCTTTTCTTCTTAAAATACCTTTGAAATATTTGCATTGATTTGATCTAAATCTTGTATGTGATGTTTGACTATCAACTGACTATTCCAAACAGAATCACAGAGGATAAAAAGGGTTGATAAAATGAACAAAGGCAGAATAATCTATAGGACCATACCAAGTAAAGTAGTATATGTGTAATTTAAGTCATAAGGGATAAAAGAGAGGTGCACACAAAGTATTTGAAAAAATAAGGTCCATTTTTCAGATTTGTTAAAAAATATAAACCCACAGAATTAAGAAGTTTACCAAACTACAAAAAGCATAAATATGAACAACACACTAAAGCTCCTCATATTTGAAATTTTGAAAACTAATGATAAAGAGAAAATCTTTGGAGAAGCCAGAAAAAGAAAGGTGTACTACGTCAAGGAAAGAAAGATAACAATAATCATCTTCTTTTTGTATAAAACAAAACAAGCCAGAAGTCAATGGAACACATTTAAAGTGCTGAGAAATAAGGAAACATCTTTTGGAATTCTGTATCCAATAAAAAATATCTTTTAAAAATGAAAGCAAAAATACAAACGTAAGTTTCCACATTTCTAGAAAAAACAAGTCTATGCCTCATATGGAACCAGAGAAGACCCTGTACAGCCAAAGCAACCTTAAGCAAAAAGAACAAATTAGGAGGCATCAATTTACCAGACTTCAAGCTATACTGCAAGACTATAGTAACCAAGACAGTATGGCACTGGCACAATAAACAGAGACATAGACCAATGAAACAGGACTGAGAACCCAGATATAAAACCATCCTCATATAGCCATCTGATCTTTGACAAGGCAGACAAAAACATACACTGGGGAAAAGAATCCTTATTCAATAAATGGTGCTGGGAAAACTGGATAGCCACATGTAGAAGACTGAAACAGGACCCAAACCTTTCACCTCTCACAAAAGTCAACTCACAGTGGGTAACAGACTTAAACCTAAGGTGTGAAACTATTAGAATTCTAGAAGAAGGAAAAAAAAAAAAAAGAATTCTAGAAGAAAATGTTGGAAAAACTCTTATAGACATTGGCCTAGGCTATAAAGAAGACCCTAAAGGCAATCACAGCAACAAAACGAAAATGAATAAATGGGACCTGATCAAATTAAAAAGCTTCTGCACAGCCAAGAAAATAATCATTAGAGAGAATAGACAACCTACAGAATGGCAGAAAATATTTACATGCTGTACAGCTGATAAAGGGCTGATAACTAGAATCTATAAAGAGCTCATGCAAATCAGCAAGAAAAAAATCAAACAACCCCATTAAAAAGTGGGCAAAAGACATGAATAGAAAGTTTTCAAGGGAAGATAGACTAACGGCCAACAAACATGAAAACAGGCTCAACATCTCTAATCATCAGGGAAACGCAAATCAAAACCACAATGAAATATCACTTAACTCCAGTGAGAATGCTTTTATCAGAAAGTCTCAAAACGATAAATGTTGGTGTGGATTTGAGAGCTAGGGACACTCATACATTTTTGGTGGGACTATAGAAATTAATATGGAGATACCTTAAAGAACTAAAAGTAGAACTACTATTTGATCCAGGAATCCCACTACTGGATATTTACCCAAAGAAAAAAAAGACATTCTATAAAAAAGACACCTGCATCAAAGGTTTATACCAGCACAATTCACAATTGCAAAGATGTGGAAACAACTCAAGTGCCTATCAATACCTGAGTGGCTTAATTAAATATAGTATATGTATACCACGAAGTATACTCAGCCATTAAAAAAATGGGGAACTAATACCTCTTGTATTATCCTGGATGGAACTGGAGACCGTTCTTCTAAGTGAAGTAACACAAGAATGGAAAAACAAACACCACATGTACTCACCATTAATTTAGAATGAATCAATGAACACTTATGTGCACATATGGAAATAATATTCATTAGAAATCAAGCAGGTGGGAGAGGGAAGGAAGGAATGGGTAAATTTTCACATCAACGGGTATAATGCACACTATCTGGGGGATGGGCACACTTATAACTTTGACTCAAACAGTACAAAAGCAATTTATGAAACCAAAACATTGTATCTGTAATATTCTGAAATTAAAAAAAAAAATAAAGGAACAACATGGAGAGAAAATGCAGGCCAATTGCTCTGATCAGGACCCTCAATAAGTAATAACAGGCTTTGGTTGCCTTAAAACAATCTTTCATACCTATTAAAATCTGCGCCTCAGGGTGCTGAAGCTGAGGTAAAAACAAAACAAAACAAAAAAAATACCAAAGATAATGAGGAGCAGAGAGCTTCAGCCAACTTGCAATGGATTTGTTGCATAAGTCAGAAATAAACCTTTGTTGTTCTAAGCCTAAAAAAAAAAAAAAAATGAAAGCAAAATTACGTCTTTTTTGACTTTCAATTTCTGGTTTCTTACAGTAAAGAGCTTGGAAGTCAACACTCCATCCTAACAACAAGTAAAATTCTAAAGACTCTGAAAACAAAAAAAGTCTACTTGAATCTGTAGGAGAGGCCATAGGGCAAACCACTGCCCAAAATATTGGAGAGTCACACAGGTGAAGACAGGGAACACAGCTTACCAAAGCAGAGTCTCATAAGCAGAAACCACCATGGGAGCCAGTGCTGAGGTAGAAAAACCTGAACCCCAATGGAAAAGTAGCTGGAAGCTCAGCGCAGACAATCTGAGAATTAAAAACTCCTGAGGACTCTATCCCCAATGGGCCGGGGTGGGGAGTTACAACACTGTGAGATTTACCTCCAGAGGTTTTCACAATAAATATTAGAGAAGAAACTCCCCTCATGTTTCCACAGGTGGAGGGGGAATACTATTTCGAAATACACCAGAACATTCTGTGCTTTCTAACAAGACCTGCCCTCAGAAGAAATTAGTTAACCAGTGCCTATTCTGCTGGGGAATTGAACCAGAACCTAACTGACCTGGGAAATATCCAATTTCAGCCCGTTCTGGTCATCCTATCTCACCTAAGGTGGGAGGAAAAAAAACCGAGAAATACTTGTGTCATTCATAGTGCTGAGGTAGAGGTTCACTAAAAGACTGAGCTGATCATAGGGCTATACAGTGCTTTACCTTCACCCACACCTTACCACTACATTACTAAAGGCCTATTTACAACAGTTCCTTTTACCAGGTGTATCTTGTCCTCATGTTTGGAAATCAAGAAAATATCACAAGGCATGCCACAGTATCCAAGAAATTGTGGTATTGGTCAAACAGTATATATGTAGTTAAATAGAACACAATGGAGAGCCCAGAAATAGGCCCACATGAATATAGTCAACTGACATTTAACAAAGGAGCAATGGCAATACAATGGAAGCAAAGACAGACTTATCAACAAATGGTGTTAGAACACTTGGACATCTACTTGAAAAAAAAAAAAAATCTGCACAGCCTGTACACCCTTAAGAATAATTAACTCTAAATGGATTATAGACCTAAATGCAAAATGTAAAATAATAAACTTTCTAGAAAATAATGAAAGGGAAAACCTAGATGACTTTGGGTATGGTGATGACTTTTTAGATACAACGCTGAAGACAACCTAGACTTCTTTAAAATTTAAAAACTTGTGTTCTGTAATAAACAGTTAAGTGAATGAGAAGACAAGTCACAAAGCAGGAGAAAATATTTGCGAACAACACATCACATAAAGGATTTCTTTCCAAAGTACATAAAGAAAATTTTTTTTATTTTTTCATAAAGAATTTTTAAAACTTAACAATTAGAAAATAAACAATTTGATTTAAAAATGGTCCAAAGACTTTAGCAGACTCTTCACCAAGGAAGATTTACACATGGCAAATAAGCATATGAAAAGATGCTGACCATAATATGTCATCAGGAAAATTCAAATTAAAACAACAATGAGCTACTAGTGCATACCTATTAAAATGGCCAAAATTCGGAACACTGACAACACCAAATCTGGAAAAGACATGAAGCAACAGGAACTCTCATTCATTGCTGATGGGAATTTAAAATGCTACAGCCACTTAGGAAGATAGTTTGGCAGTTTCTTACCAAACTAAGCATTTTCTCACCATACAATCCAGCAGTGGTGTTCCTTGGAATTTACCCAGATGAATTGAAAACATAAGTCCACAAAAAATCTGCAGAAAGATGTTTATAGCAGCTTTATCCATAATTACCAAAACTTAGAAGCAATCAAAATGTTCTTCAGTAGGTAAGTGGGTAAATAAACCATGACATATCAAGGCAACGGAATATGAGGGGGACCAGAATATGACATTCCAAATATGCCTATTTGGTATGAGAACCATTAAGTTGAAGGCCATTAAGAAGCAGATACTAAAAATCTCTTTTCTCTCCATTTGCCTAGAAGCAAGATATATACTTATAAGATTAAGGGTCTAAAGATGGTACCAGAGGAATTTACATTAACAAGCTTTACTAACTGCCATTTATTCGCCTTAAAGTTGCACCCCTAGAGATTCAAAGTCCTTTTCCTTTGGTTTGTCTTTTCACTTCTCTAAAAATTAACTGTTCTTTGCTGGAGATGCTATATAAGCTGGAATTTAAAGCCACTTACAGAATTACTCATTGTCTGGGTACCTCCCACCCAACCTAATGAGAGAACACTTGCAAAGGACAATGCGTATGATCTGGAATCCTTTGAAAAGAAATGAAACAGATGCAGGGAAATTAGTGCTATATCATTATAGCTCCCAGGATTCTCCTTAGAAGTCACTGAATGCATCACTGATCTGTCTATATCTGTTAATATTATGATACATAAAGCTATATGTGAACCATGCAAACTGGTCAGACTACTGAATATAATTTTTCTTTTGTTTCTCTGGGCATTTGAATCTTTGTTATATGCTCTCATTTTTTTCCTTTTTTTAAAGTTTTTTTTTTTTTTATGCTGTCAGAGCTACAATGCAATAGCTTTAAAATGATTGTAAAAATATCTCATTGCTTACATATGCTTTTTTTGTGTTCACAAATTCAGGTTTTTTTGTGTGTTTAAGAGACAATGGTATCAGTTAGAATTTCAAAGCTACATACCTGACATTATCTTTTGATGTGAATACAGAAAAAAACACTCCAAAATGTATTGTTGTAGCTTTTTTTTACTATGTAACTGTGGATAAGACATTTTTCCTGAGATAGCTTATTATAAATGCTTCAGTGTTTCTTCCCTCTTCTTGTGATGGCTGTTGTGCTTTTACTTTCTGTTACATTTACTAGAGGTTCCTCTGCTTCAGAAATTGTACTTATTCTAGATTTATCAGTCAGATCCTTCAGATGTGTCCTATTCAATCATGCTACATGGAGGCATTCCTAATAAAATAATACACACCATCATCTTTCCCTCAGATTGTTTTTAATGTGAGATACTCAAGGAAGTCTGTGAAACACAGCAAAGATAACAATGTTTTCTCATAAAATATCCTTGTTAAATCACAGAGCTACTAATAAACCCAGTCATGTTCCATGTTAATAAACTTCTACTGTTTTTACAATAATGTGCTAATGGCTTTTTTAAAAGATATCTATTTCCTTGCTTAATTACTTATTCAGATCCTGAATTGATTTTTTGATTTCTTTGTATTGGTTTTCAGATTTCTCTTGCATCTCATAGAGTTTCTTTAAAAACATTATGTTAAATTCTTTATCTGGCATTTTGAAGGTTTCTTTTTGAGTAGGATCTGTTGCTGGACAATTGTGATCTTTTGTTGGTGTCATATTTCCTTACTTTTTCATGTTTCATGTTGTTCTGTTGATATCTGCACATCTGGCGTAACAGTTGTTTCTTCCAATTTTTTGAAATTGCTTTCATAAGGGAGAATTTTTCCAGGAGATGTAAATACATTGTTGGTTGAGTAGTATATTCAGCCTTGATTTTGAGTGCCTGTAGTAGAGTAATTTCTGTGTGATTTCTTCGGCAGTACAGAGGATCCTAATATCTGTGATTTCCTTAGTAGCTTAGGGTGTAGTTGTTAGTTGAGCCTGTGGTGAAGTTTTGCTGAGGATGAGAATGCAAGATGGCAGCAGTAAGCTGAGTGTTATTTTTCTTAGGCTCCAGAGTGGCTCATGCTGGCAACCAGTGTTTGTGAGTCCTAGAAGGCTGATTCTTGGACCTCCAGGTGGCTTACTTGGATGATAGTAGTGGCAGTGGTGGGCGAGGTATGGGGTTGGGTTCTCAGGCCCCTGGGCAGTTGGTGTGAGGTGGGTTATGGCAGACAGCAGTGGTGGTGGAGCAACCACTGTAACCCAAGCGGTTCATGCTGTTGCTGCTGGTGGCTATGACAAATTGGGTGGGCTAGTCCCCTGGCCTTCTGGTAGTGCATTTGGTTGTGTGTCACTGTAGTCGTGTCAGTATGTTGGGTCAGCCTGACCTCACACCCTAGCAGCAGTGATCAGGTGAAAATGATGATGGACTGAGCCGGGAAATTGCCAGGCCCCTGGGTGGCATACTTGAGTACTGGGAGGATGGGTCCAGGCCAGAAGACTTGTCCTCAGGACCCCTGGTAGTACATTCAGATGCTGGCTGTGACAGGCAGAGGTAATGTGGTCCCCAGGCCACTGGCAGAGTGCTCAGGTATGGCCTGTAGTGGCTACATGATAGAACAGTGTCCAGGGCGGGTGAGGCCCCTCTTGGTGGAGCAGTTGGGTAAGATGCTGTGGGTAGTACAGACTGCTCATGGTCCCACAGCAGCCCCTAGCAGGGCAATGGGAATTGTCCTAAGGGGGCATGAGAGTCCCAGTCTCCCTTCTCCCTCCTCCACCTGTAGGCAGCTGCAGTAGAGTCAGCCCAAGCTTGGCCTATGGGTGGGTACCAGCTGTGGGATAGCAAGTAGCAAGGGTGAGGTCCCTCTCAGGTGAGCAGCATGGGTAAGAAGCTGTGGGGAGTACAGTCTGCTCATGCCTGAGTCTCACAACAGCCTGCCGCAGAGTGGTAGGGACGGTCCTAGGGGTATGTGGGAGCACCTGGTCTTCCTTCTTCCTTATTGGCTCAGCTGTGACAGTGGCACCAGCCATGTCAGTCCAACCTCAGGGCAGAATGTACATCCATCTTCTGTATCTAGGCTCTCAGAATGGCACCAAGAGGAAGTGACTCTGTTTGGATGCCTATAGGATTTTGTGTGAGTCCCCTTTCTGGAGCAACATCTTTGTGCAATCTCTAGAGGCAGCTCCCTATGGTAGACCCAAACCCTACCTGGGTCAAGAGGTTTTCTCATCGCTGAGATCGCAAAAGCTCACTGCATTAGTATGAAGCCCTGGGGGTTTCTCTCTTACCCTATTCCCATGTCCACGAGCTTCTCCCAGCTTCCAGCCTGTCCCTAGATGGGCGAGCTGCCTCTCTTTACTTGCTTTTGATGCTTGCCATCACTTCTCTGATGAATCCTGTCACTCTCTCTTAGGCAATCTGTTCAGCGTGAATATCTACTTACTATTCTGGTTCCTCTCTGTGGAGGAAGAACACACTGGCTGAGTCTAGTCAGCCATCTTCTGTTGCCGTTTTTATCTATTGTTGTTTTATTTATGGTTGCTGGGTCCTTACTCAGAAGGTTCTTTGATAGAGACATCATCTTCTCAACTTGAAAACAAGGACACATACCTAAACTATTACGAAACTTTCTAGTATTTTATATCCTGCGCTTTAGAGAAGAAATGACAGCTTCTTCACAATCGAACTTGACTTGGTTTTTCTGGGAGGATGTTTACTTAAGGGCAGTAACACACTAAGCAGCAGTGTGAAATAGCACATTAACAATTAGCACCAGGGTGTTTTTTCAAACAGCCAATGATGCAAATTTAAGAGTTCCCCAAAGCATTTTAAAGACTGAGAAAACATTTGTGTCATTACAAAGCCATAGCTTAAAGCTTATGAGCTTTTCACCCTACTAAGAAAAGCATTTAAAACAACCCACAGAGGATAGGTTAGCATAAAAATAGGTGGATCTGTAATTACTAGGAGCACTGTAATGATTCAGCATACAAAATAGGATCACTCATTCACTTATGAATATTTAATGGTAAAATGTATTTTTCTTTAATAGCCATCAGTAGTCAATTTTTCTAAGTTTATTATTCCCTAGAAAGTTTGACTCTAAAAACGTTCTCTGGTTATGAGACAAGCAAATTTAACCATTTGGTCACTCTGAATTCATTTTTACCTTTCAAGGCAAATCTGGTTTAAAAATAATTTTTCTGTTTCAAATAAATGTGGACATTTATTTGCCTTACTGAAAGATTGGGTCCAAACTCAACTATTCTAATAGAACTTTCCTACTGCTATTGCCATGGGCTAGCTCGTATCTTCTCATTTGGACTACTGTAAGAGCTACCTGGCTCCCAGTCTCTCCTTTCTTAAATTTACCCTAAATAATCTAATTAAAGCCAACAGTAGGCTATTAGTAGTTAAGTTTTTGAGGAGGCAAAATTTATACATAGATCTTTGACTGTGCAGGGGTTTGGCATCCCTAACCCCTAATTGTTAAAGGGTCAAGTATAGTTAATAATTTCACTATTGTAAAAGTCATAGCCCAACATACTACTAAAAAAAGAAATCTACACCTTGCACCCACTCCTATATCAAATCAATTAATTTTTATTATAGCACTTTAAATGTTTTGGCTGTAACAAAAGCAGGCGCTATATTTTTATCTGTTTCCTCAACAGACTCTGAACTTCTAAAAAAAGGGTCAAGTATAACATAGTGTTTTCAACATAGAAGATACTTATTCTTTGTCACATTTACATTTGACCAGGTATTCATTTGGGTAATTAGAGAAATGAGCATCCTTTTAACTAAGACACTTCATGTTTTCCAAGACAATACTAAGACTTTTTAATAATAAATAAATGTACTTCTTAGATTATCTAAAGATAAACCGAATTGACATTTCACAATATTTGTTAATAATGTGTTTTCCTGTCAACTTCCTTCACTTGATTCCAATTTTCTTGAGAAGAGATATTGTCACATTACCTAGAAAAATTCCAGAGCATCAGAAAGGGTGTGGACTTCTGTTTACTAAATCTATTGAATTACAATGAAATAATGGTTGTAGTCAGCACTTTCTCTGTAGGCAAAGAACGATGATGTGAAAGCTAAAATATTATTCATTTCTCTGCCTAAAATACTTTCCTAAGTTATAATATGAGTCAAAATAATGTGGTTAGAAATTATATTAGGCTACTTGTGAATACTCTATAACCTTTAATGGATTTGACAGATATATTCAGATAGAGTATAGAGACGTGGGCTTAGATTCAAATTTCTTGAGTAAATAGAGAAAATAATTGATGATTTATTTTTTGGTATTGGTTACTGTTTTTAACTTGAACTATACATCATTGGTCTTGTATAAATATAACCATAATAGACCTGGTCTTCAGATAAGATATCCCTGCTGTTCTTTATCGCATGTCCTTCAAGAAGAAATGTACATTAAGAAATTCTCTAACCATTATTTCCCTCCCTTAAATAATAATGGCTATTATGATATGTTAATTCATCTCATACTCTGGACCAAATATTATATCAATTTTTTCATATAAATGACCTCATTTAATACTCACAAAACATCAAAGAAATACACAGTGGAACTTTTCTCATCTTATACAAAGGCAACTGAGACATGGAATACTTAAGGAACTTGCCCAAGGTCCCACAACTAGCTAGCGGTTGAGCTTGAGTTTGAACACAGACCATCTGTTTCCTTTGAAAACCCTATGTCTCCCTTTGATTAGTTTCTAATTTCATGGATACATCAAAATATATAAAATAGAAAATACAGTGATTCTTAGTATTCGGGATAATTCAAGGATAATAATTCACTGTTAGAGCAACATTATCTCATTTTGTTTTTTAATACCTAATTTAATAATTAACTCTTAGAGCTTTATAGTATAAAATATTATAATTGGTTACTCTTGGATTATTTCAAAATCATAGCTAAGAATTTTACAAAAGGAGTCATGATACATGCTACAAAATAAATACAGAAACTTTGAAGAATATGAAGGTCACCTACATCCATATTAGACAGGGAAACGGAACCATCTATTAGGTGTGAAACATCAATAAAGCAAATCATTTTTTCACTAAATATATTGAGTCATATGTTGTAATTGGCCCTTTCCAGTGCTCATTGTGATAAGCTTCCTTGACTTGATATGATTCTATAAATTGCTAAATATATAATGATTCTTAGAAACATTTATTACTAGAAAAGCTAGTGAAGTTTGGCAAAACTTAAAAAAGGTAAGTTATGGTATTTATATATCAAAGGTTTCTTCAGAGAATACTGCACTGAAGTGCATTATGGACAGAAGGTTGAATTCCTACATTTACTCCCAGTGTTTTTTATTTACTTGTTTGGAACAAGTAATATAGTGTCACCACCAATAAGAAGCACAGAGTCAGCTTGAATGCAAGGAATGAGCAATATTTTTTTTTTTCTCTAAACACTACTCCTGTGTGTGTGTGTGTGTGTGTGTGTGTGTGTGTGTGTGTGTGTATGATTTTAGCAAAATCTTGAAAGAAATCACTGGCATTCAATACCTTTTAAATTTCCTTTGGACAAACAGATCTCTACTATAAAAATGATCACATAGATTTTAGACTTTTTAAGGAAAAATCAGACTGTGAATTGTCTAGTGGCTTAGGACATAGATAAGTTTTTATAAACCACGCTAGTTTAAAAAATAGAGCAATAGAAACATGAGCGATGGATTTGTTTAGCTATTTGCCTCAACGTGCTTTCCCGGTAATTCCCCTACGGCAACCACATTTATTCCTTCATCCCCTTTCTTACTCCAACTTCCCCTTTCATTTTCTTACCAAGAGAGTGTCTCCTGATTTATTTAGATCAGTTTTCTTGATTTAGGTTATTCTTGAATATTAATGCTTCTTCCCTAAATATCAAACCAAAGAAATGCCTGACAAATATAAAAGGAAATAGCAAACACTATCATTGCAAGAGGTCCAGAAATTCTTGGAACGCAGATTGATACATTAATAATTTATTCATTCAACCAACAAATATTTATTGAGAATCTACTCTAGGCCAGCTATGTATTAGATATTTGAATACCTCTCTGAAAAAAAAAATTCTATCTAATTTATTAAACATTCAAATTGTATATTCCACCCCTCTCTTCTTATACTAGCTGTCCCCTTTGTTATCCAATAATTATTATTTATTCTTCAGTGCAACTCTGTGGTAAGATGCTTATGTTTCTACAGTCTAGAACAAATAGGATATACTATCATGGGTAGAAACAATGCAGCAATAAATTTAACTTAATAGCAATTGAATCACTAAGTTTTTTTAATATAAGGATTATAGATAATGCTAGCATATTGCAATTATTTTTCAACAAATTACTTAAAAATAATACAAAAACTTATTGCATAAGATCCAGTTATTTTCAGCACTTGAAGTTCATATCAGCTGCATTTGTGGCATCATGACAGATGGTATTTTCCCTTAAAGAGTTTTCTTTTAATATGAAAGTGTGTGCTAAATGTGGATAACCTGCTTATTCCCTTTGAAACAACAGTTTTATGAGCTTTCTGTCCAAAGTTTAATTAGCTCTTCCGCACTCTGCCCTTTTTTTTTTTTTCAAAATTGCAGTTATTTCCATTTTCCTTTGGGTTAAGAAAAAGGTTGAATTGTATGTTTAAAACATTAGCTTGTCACCAAGAGTAGAACTGCCTCCTGTGTTCTGCCAAGGAGAGTAAATTTCTTGGAAAGATATCAACGCTGAAAAAACTGTCAATAACTTCTTTGGCTGCCGTTGTTCAAAACATTTTATTAGTATTTGATCGGTGTTTTAAAACAGATCAAAATACACTCAAAATTTATAGACTTTGAAAATGAATGATTATATGGTGAGCCAAAATCCTTTTCTTTCTCATTATACTGCTTCTATTCAAAAATACGAATCCATATTGGAACCTCTGGTATTATATTATTTTGATATGAGGTTTGTTCCATCTGGATCCCATCCAGAGAGTTTTAATGATTAAAGTGCCAGTGAAGCACCTATAATGTTGAGTAATATGCACGCAACAAAAATTTAGGAAACCAGCTGGGCGCGGTGGCTCACGCCTGTAATCCTAGCACTCTGGGAGGCCGAGGCGGGTGGATCGCTCAAGGTCAGGAGTTTGAGACCAGCCTGAGCAAGAGCGAGACTCCGTCTCTACTAAAAAATAGAAAGAAATGATCTGGACAACTAAAAATACATATATAGAAAAAATTAGCCGGGCATGGTGGCACATGCCTGTAGTCCCAGCTACTTGGGAGGCTGAGGCAGGAGGATCGCTTGAGCCCAGGAGTTTGAGGTTGCTGTGAGCTAGGCTGATGCCATGGCACTCTAGCCCGGGCAACAGAGTGAGACTCTGTCTCAAAAAAAAAAAAAAAAAAAAAAATTTAGGAAACCTAGATCCAACCGTCACAGTGGTCAGATTCCTTGGGTATCAGTTTTCTGAAAAATAAAAAGGATAACAATTCCTGCCCTATGGATTTCAAGGGATTGTTGTATATATGAAGTAAAATCAAAGTCTAAATAAAATTTTACAAATTAGAAATATTTCATAAATATAGGTACTTTTGCATTATAGACACCTGCTATCAATAAAAATGTACCAAAGATAATTATACAATTATATTTAAACCCATCAAAAGGTATTAATTATAAAGAGGATAGAAATGTACACATACAGTATACATTCAATTATATAAAACATATGCCTAGAAACACCAGAAGGAAATGAACTACACTGATAATTATGATCCTCTCTAGGTATGGTGACTATGAGTAAATATTAGTTTCTCCTTTAACCTTATCTGTATTTTTTTTCAAATTTGCAATTGTGAGCATATGCTAGTTTTATAAAAGAAATACAGATGTAAAACGAGAATTACCTTTTTCAGTCATATTTCACTGATTTATTAATAGCAAATATAGAATTTAAACTTTATTTCTACATTACTGACAATTGCTTGAAAAATTAAGATTGGATTATTCATACTAAACTTTTCAAAATTCTTGACCTGGATCTCTCTTTCAAATATTTATCTACATCTCCCATTCATTATGAAACGGAGAGAAATATTTGCTATCTTATATTTATTTAAAAATGGTTTTAAAGATTGTTTCTTTTTCCTTCTTCCTTCTACTATATATTAATCTTTCCACTAATGTCTATTATTTACTTTTCCATGTGATTCACCTTTATTGAAATAAATTTTTTTCCCAGGAATGTGCCATGCTTCTTCAGCTCTCTGTACTATTCTTGAATGCTAGCCAGGAAGAGCAGACTGATGTCTTACATGCTCCTGGAATCCAGAGACCACACAGATTCACAGTGTCTTTTCTCCTGCATGTTATGGAGTAGATAGATTGATTCTCATACTGAAGACCAACTGGAATATGTGAATTGAAAACTTTGTTTTTATAAGATGCCCTCTTGAAAACTAGGCATAACAAGTGTAAAACAGTTTTAAATAGTTCTGTGATAGTAATAAGGTAAAAATTGAATCAGTCTGCTCTCTCATGGTATTTCCACCTTATAATGTCAAACACTAAAACTGTTGAAATTAAAGTTTGGTACTGCATAATTTAGTTTCCTTTCTTTCACTTTATATGAGGAGTTCAAGGTTTCAGAAGCAAAAACAAGTTTGGGAAAGGGAATATTTGATGGTTAGAAACATAATTTTCCATAATATCTATCAGAGAAAATACTTTGGAATAGTAGAAAGAATTTGAAATGTAGATCATGTACTCTTTTTTTAAGTGTTCTTCTCCCTTCCATATAAATTCCATGAAAGCAGTGGATTAACTCTCTCAGTGGTACCTTTGTTACCCACACTAAGATTAACTGAACTCAAAAGACAAGTCCTTCAATAGCTTAATCTATTCAAAGGTTATAAAGTATGCTGACTAATGAATAAATAAGGTACTTTGAAAGCCATCTAAAATATAATACATAATTATCTACCATTAGTGGAACATATTGGAAAGTTTTACTTTCATTTTTGAAACAGTTGACATCAGGCCAGTTTCTCATTTTGTTGTATTAATATTTTTCTCATCTTGCTCTGGCTTGCATTCAGAACTCCCATTGACTTCCAGAAGGATCTTCGCATTTGGCTCAGTTTCAATAGTAGAAAACAAGATATTGAACGGACCCTTCCTAATTCTGAGCATCTCTTAAACAACAGTGCTCCACTCCCATACTGGCTATCACACAACAGATTCTTTATCACCCACTTCAAACAGCTCAAGTAACACTGTGCATACCATTTTATAAGATGAATTCAAAGAATGTAAAGAAGTTTGCTTATGCTTTTTCATAAAAATTTTAAAGTTTCCTATTATTTCATATATATTATTTCATGTAATCCTTATATTATTTTGTGAAATTTATAGGATAGATACAAGTTTCTCTATTGTACAGAGAAGAAAAGATGGCACAGAATTATTAACCATTTAATAATAATTCCATCAGCATTCCCTGTGCTTCCGATTCCCAAAAGGTTGTGGCATTGTCGAAGAGAGTTTTACAAATCAGTATAGTGCAATAGTGCACTAAGTATTTTCTGTGGAATACAAGTATTTCTTGCACATGTAAGTGTACTATAGTCATAATATATCTTTGTCATTATGTAATATCTCATTCAGTGAATATTACTCTCACCTGTGAAAAAACAATTACTCTCACATAATGAACTCATCAAAATTATTTTCTGATATTAAAGAGGATTCTTAGGTGTAATGAATTTGAAAAGCTCTGAACTAGCCAATGCTGATAAAGAAAGTTGCACTATAGATTAGGGCATTACTGACCCAAACAAATTTACCTCTAAGAAATTAAAATATATATATTATATACCAGATGTATTCTAACTATTGAGGCAGTCAAGAGAAGCTCCGCATCCAAATACATTTCTATTGATTCCCATTTTTTCAATAAGAGATATGATGTATAATAGATACATCACTTTCATTTGATACTTTCCCCAGGGACAAAGAGCCCCATGTCCCAAATCAACGTAGTGCAAACGTAGGGAACTAACCTATGCAGAAGGAGTAACAGGCCTTACCTTTCGGTGTGGTATTGCAGAGATTGATCAGTAAAGTTTTGAAAAATGCCATTCTAGGAGCCGTTTTGCACTGTCTCTGTGAAAGTCAGCCTGCAAAAAGAAGGGGACTTTTCTCACATAATAGCAGTATCTTCAGTGGCTATGTAGCTATGGGAGTAATACAAAGGAGAAGCCATTGGAATGAGTGAGAAAAGGAATCATATTTGAAATAATACACAAGTTTGAATCCTCTAATTTATTAATAAAATATTAGGTCATGAAGCAATTCCAATTTCCACTTACAATGCTAATAATATCCACTAGCGTCTTAGAATTATGAAAAATGACATATTACATGGAGTCAGAGAAGAGGATAGAGTATGGTGAGAATTGTTTTTAAAGGAATAAAAAAATAAATATGGTATGAAAAGGAGGGTAAATTCAGAGTTCACAGATCACAAAAGAAGAATACCTATGACTGAGAAGCAACAATCAAAAGTAAAGACAAAATACATTGGTTATAATTTCTAATGGAAATAACACCACTCTGCTTCCAACGTGGATACAATTCTGTCTTCTGGTTGTAGCACCTTCTCAGCATTAAATGTGGCACACCTGCCTACCCCCCAAGAAAAGACAGTATAATACTTCAGTTCATATTCCATGAACTGACAAATATTTCTCAACTTCGAATCTTGTGGTTTTACAAATCATTTTTTTGTTTGTTTTCTTCAAGACTTGATAGAAATAATACAATAATTTATCACTATTTTGAGTTGACTTTGGGTAAGGATCTTTAACAGGTGGATGAGAATTAAATGAAATATATTTCATGTTTAAGACATGTCAAAGAAAGGACTGCTTGGGAGAAATATAATGTCTGTTTGCCTAAAGCAAAAATTTAAATTCATAGAAATATGATAAATATATTAAGTCTGAAAACTGCTGCATAACATTCAATCAGTGCTGAAAAGACGTCGTGACTCTCATAATGCTACATTAAAAACTGTGTAATTATCATTACAACGTATCTATAACAAGATATATTTAGGCATTACAGTTGTATAATGAGGTCCTAATGACTAATAATAACAATCATAGTTAATATATAATTTCAAGATATACTCATGCATCATTTCACACTGTGGCATTCTTATTAAAATGGAAGCCTGAAAATAATTTATAAATTATAAAGTGGACTTGTAGAAATGAAGGAACATGAATTATTTCATTGTGTGTGTATATGTATAATATATCATGTACATATACATATATATTTCATTGTATGCATACACACACACATCCTACTGGTTCTGTTCCTCTGCAAAGCCCTGACTGATGCACTGGGTAAAAGGAATATAAGAATTCCCCGTGGTATCTTTATAATTCTTTATTATTATTTTAACTTTTCTATAGATTTGACAGTTTTTCAGTGGTAACTTGTGGGGGAAAGAGATTTATTCTTTCTTAAACCACAGATGTCTATCGGGTAGCTATTATATTAATGATATTAGTCCAACTGCTCAATAATACCTTTAAGAACTAGTCCTTTCCTATATTACCATTATATTGCATGTACCAGGTTGGCATTTCATCCCTATGTTTGCTGTCTGATGAGCACAGAGATGATTCGGTAAGGTCAGGTGATTCTGTAAGGTCAGGCATCACCAGTAACTTCTACCCTTCTCTTTAAAAATGCAAAAAAAAAAAAAAAAAAAAAAAAAAACCAAAAAAAATGTTCCAGAAGCCCCTGTGGACTTCCTCTTACATTTTACTGGCTATAACCATTTCATATAATCTTGCTTAGCCATAATGCTAGATAAATGAAAATTTGTTTTTTTAGCCTCTAGTTTGGAAGCAAGTAAAAGAGAAACGCATTGACTATGGATGTTTGCTTAGCATATTGTGTCTACCATGAGAATAATTTGTTAATATCTAGTAATGTCAAAGATGTTTATATACTTAATTCAGCAATTTTGTGCCTAGATTTATGTATTAGAAAATTTTCAACCATATGTAGGAAGAAACGAGTGCAACAACATGTCTGCAATAAGTTTCGAATATCGAAAGATTGAAATCAACTTAAATGTCCTTCAATATAAAAGTGAATAAATTGTACTATATTCGTAAAGTAAAATATTATACTACACAGCAACTAAATGAATAAACTAAACAACATTTATGAACCTTCCGTTTCTTTATTTTCTACTCATTTATGTTGTCTTTTGCCATCAAAATATTGAATTTTAAGCTTTTAAATATGTCTAGGTTTAGACATGTTAAATATGTCTTTATGTCTTTCGTCTTTCTTTTTTTTTTTTTTTTTTAATTGTTTGTTGTTTATAGGGGTACAGATGTTTAGGTTACGTATGTTGCCCTTGCTCCCCCTTCCCCCCAAGTCCCAGTCCCAAGCGTGTCCATCTCTCGGAGGGTGCGCATTGCACCCTTTGTGTATGCATATATCCGTCCCCTCCTCCCCCTCGCCCCTCCCCCTTCCCCCTCCCTCCCTACCCGACATCCAATAGAT